>JAVQJX010025292.1:0-10132 GCA_036025115.1 Ambassis agassizii | reverse complement strand
GTCACATCATAACATTGTACAAAAACATTTAAAATGTAATTCTATAGTTTTTCGTAGATATGGTTAATAAGGTTTTTATCCTAGTGTTAAACTGAGACTGAGAGTTTACTGTTTAGTGCACTTTTTACACTGCCTGTCAGATAGATCAGTTACCATGGACACCTTGTTAGCACTGACTGCAGAAAAAGAGCGTCAAAGTAAACAACATTTGTGTTGTAGTAATTATTTTTACATAACCTGAGCAGATTGCTAAAGCTGACTGACATCGCTCTTTGTTGGAAGTCGGGGTCAGTGAAGTCAGGCTCGTTTGAACCGGGTTGGTGACACTGGCCTCTGGCTGTGAATGTCTCTGCAGGACTCTCCTCTGAAAGCGGTGCAGATGCTGTGGGTGAATCTGATCATGGATACGTTTGCTTCTCTGGCCCTGGCCACTGAACCTCCCACCGAGGCCCTGTTGCTACGGAAACCCTATGGCCGGAACAACCCGCTCATCTCACTGACCATGATGAAGAACATCCTGGGCCATGGCGTGTATCAGCTGGTCATCATCTTCACTCTGCTGTTCATAGGTGCACACGGATGTCTGTACTTGTGTGTTTGTGCACACAGGTGTTATTCCAGCAAACAGTTTATTTAACTGTCGCTCACGTTGCCTCTTCTTCCTCCATCTGAAACTGTTCAGGCGAGCGCATGTTTAACATCGACAGTGGCCGCAACGCTCCGCTCCACTCTCCTCCCACTGAGCACTACACCATCATCTTCAACACCTTCGTCCTCATGCAGCTTTTCAACGAGATCAACGCTCGCAAGATCCACGGAGAGAGGAACGTGTTTGACGGCATATTTTCTAACCCTATCTTCTGTTCCATCGTTCTGGGAACCTTTGCTGTGCAGGTAGGGTTAACCCTTTAAAATCTACAGAGAACATTTGAGTTGTGTTGTTTTTGTCATAAGTACTGCAGAGTTATAGGCAGAAAGGTTGAGTGATGTAGTTTGTTAGGCTCAAAATCAGAGATGGTGACTTTTAGATGATGATTTGCAATGGTTAAGATTTAATCAAATCTGGACACTTTAATTCAGTTGTTTACTATTCAAATGTAATTCAACCTAATATTATAGATGTCACTGTAAATGACAACAATATAAATTATAAAACAAAGTCAATTCAACTTTAGTAAACGCGTCTGAAGTAAATTAGAATATGGATTTTAGAGACGTTTTTCTTGTTTACTCGCCTGCTCCTTCTCTTAAAAGATGTCCACATTTTCAACCCCTAACTTAACTAATCACAGGAGCACTGTTTGTCTAACTGACTCCTGGTGAACACAGATGAAATGCACTGTGAGTACACAAAAACACAGACGAGCAAACAAAGACAGAGAGCGACACGGGGAGAGAAGAAGGAGGATATTTTCCAAAGCTCTTCAGTGCTTGGTGTTACTCTGGGGAGAAACAAGAGAAGAGAGAGCTGGAAGGGGGGGGGGGCATGATGGGAAGACAGTTCAGAAGGATTTGAAGAAGAAGAACTGAGAGAGAGCTGAAGACTGCGGGCAGGTTGAGAGAGCTGGGAAGAGATAGATAAGAAAGAAAGATGGATCTTGTCTCCTCCCTGCAGAAAGATAAGTGTATATGACACACTACACATCACCAGTGAGATTTATGACTGTGCAGGTCAGTGTGGAGATGATAGTGTCACTGATAGGCCTTGTTCCTGTTGTAAATGATCATGTTGCTATTTAATATGCTGTTGGTACATTGACTTGGGGATGTACAGCTTCTCTAAAGGAGCATCGTCGTGTCACTGTGGTTTTAAAGACTGAAAACAGAAACACATACATTAGACACAGTGACTTACAGTAAGCTGCAGTAATTGATTGCACTGATGAATGTGACTGATGTAGTGAGGTTCGACATGAACTGCACTGACGCAGCTTTACAAATGACTCACATGGGCAAAAGCAGCATTATCACTAGAAGAAGCGTCGGCCTGCAAACAGTAGTTATTTATTTTTTTATCGGTCCATCTGGCAGTTACAGAAAAAGTGGAAAATGTAATTTTATATGAAATATGAAACCCAAAATATATTAAGTTTGATTTTATCAAAGAAAACCACCAAATATTTATACAGTGGGTGCAGAGCTGCTCAGAATGACATTTCTACTATTAAACAGTCCTGACAGTGGTCCTATACTTTGTCTGAAAATTCTTAATAACCTTGAGATTTTACACAACTTAGCAGGTGTCTTTCTTTGTCCACATGGATGGGTATGTCTTAAAAAGGAGGCGGTGAGTGCTGCGGGGTTTGATGTGTTTTGTCATGCCTCCATGTGGCAGCAGCAATGGCCTAGATGGAATTTCTTTGATTGGCATCTGAGCCTGAAGATGTTATCAGAGGTCATAAATGAAGGTCACTGTGACACTGCTCCATTCTTCTGAATGTAATATCTGCTGATGGAAGGGTACACTGACAAGACGTTGTGTGTCCTATTATTGTAAATACAACATATCAAGAAGACCTTTAAAGACACTTGGACATCTGGATGATTAGTATTTGATGGTGAGGGTCAAAGTGTGATCATACTAGCATGCATATTATCTAAAGTCTCATATATGAGTTTGGGTGTAATCTGTGTTTTAGTTCCTCACATTCTTCTTTGTGAAAAACTAGTCCTACTGTACATAACCCACAAAGTGACTCTGAGAGTGTCCACATTGTCTTTTTTTGTTGCCTGAAGGAAAATTTCTGCAGCCGCTCTGAGCACTTTGCTTCAACATGAAATGCTGCCGGTGTCATCCACATCATCCTCTTACCTCAAGCAGAGAGTTTCGGAGCTGCAGTTCTCCTGTAACTCTCAGCAAGAAAGACAATATCTTCCAAAACGTCAAACTATTCTTTTGAATAGTTTGCGAGCTGAGACCAAATCTTATATTTATTAATGCTTTAAACACAGCAGCCCAGAGAACATCATGTTCTCCTGCAGTGTTCCTGGTGTAGACACACAGATGAATTACTGCCAACTGATGACAAGTAAAAATGTGAAAAGGACGACTACTCCTCATGAATAATTGAAACACAAACGACTGCAGGTCTTATCACATGTTCATTTTTAAACACCACCAGGGAATACAGTGATGATGCTAATTTGTATGTCCTACCTGAATAGAAAAGAATAGAGTTGTTATTGTACAGTACAGTCAGTGCTGTGTTTCTGCTGCAGATCGTGATCGTGCAGTGGGGAGGGAAGCCCTTCAGCTGTGCTCCTCTCAACGTGGAGCAGTGGCTCTGGTGTCTGTTCGTGGGAGTAGGAGAGCTCCTCTGGGGGCAGGTAAGCAGCTCTTCAGCCTGCTGAGTCAATCCACAATGAGCACAATGAGCCTGACGGGAGGCTAAAGAAACATTTTCACACCGATTTCTTAGGTGAAATAACGTGCTTTTATATAGAAGCTGCCAAACTGCTTAGTATGACTCCACACTAGCATGCTCTCTTGGTCAAATGGCATGACAAACCTGACTTCTAGGTGATCGCCACGGTGCCAACGGAGCGGCTGCCATGTCTGAAGGAGGCAGGACTGGGCCTGGAACCCGGAGAGGAGGAAGGGGAGGAGCTGGCTGAGGATGAGGAGGAGATCGACTGCGCAGAGAGAGAGCTGCGTCGCGGGCAGATCCTCTGGTTTAGAGGCCTCAACCGCATCCAGACCCAGGTACTGTCTGACTGGATCTCCACATCTGTCACAGGAACACATCCAACCAGAAGCTTCACTCGGCCATGGCACACGAGCAGTTTGTTTAAGGTGGAAAGGGGGGTGACAGCTTAATATGAAGACCAAGTGATTAATAATGAATTACCAATTATTAAATGGGGATATTGTTACATAAAGCTGCCTAAATAAACTGCTGGTATCATGGCCTGTACACACTAACAAGAGACTTTTGGAAGGAAAGAACTTATTTAAGCTGCAGTATTGACTCTCCTTTGACACTAAGCTTAAGTTTAAACAGTTCTTACTCCTCAAAAGTCAGTCTCTCTCATCCTGTCTGTGCTTTTCTTCTGAACTGTGCCAAACATAATGATTCCAGTTCTTTTTCTCTCTCTCTCCAGTGCAGCTAACTTTTCTGTTCTGCTCACAAAATGGCTCGGAAATGGTATTTTAGATGCACCATGAGAGGAGATAAATGAAGTGATTGTGTGAGTGTGTGTGTGTGTGTCAGAGCAGTGGCTGTTTGCGAGTGTTTACATGTTGTTTAGAGGCTAATAAGTTAAGTAGACAAGCTGATGGTTACATGAATTGATCAGTTGTTGCACTGCTGTGTGTGAGACTGGACCATAAAGGAGAGCATCGACATGAACAGCAGTGTGCTTAACAGCCTCCTCAGGAGTGTTAGAGAGCCAGGCCAGACTCTCTGCTAAGTGCCTGTCTTTGCATAAAGTGCTCCGTTTTTTTAATAAGAGGGTTTGGTCTGAGTGTGCAAACAGCAAATACACATGCAAGCACACACTCACAACTTCACATACACCATGTGATAGATCACTGAAGCATATTGATCTTGTCAGGGGGTCTAAATGGTTTCTTATTTCAAAATGAAAATGACATTTTTGTCATATATTAATTAAACCGGGCACACTTAATATCACATGCACTAACCAGAATCCGTAAAATACAAAAGTGTGACAGCTACACAGGGTTCGATACAAAGACACGCTCAGACCGGACTGTCCTGCCCTCACTGAGTGCTGCTGTTTTGTGTCTGTCCTGCAGATGGAGGTAGTGAGCACGTTCAAGCGAAGCGGTTCGTTTCAGGGAGCGGTGAGACGGCGCTCCTCTGTGCTCAGTCAGCTCCACGACGTAAACACTATCTCTACCCCCTCTCACGTAGCTCTCTCCACCGCAACAGCCAATACCAGCCCAGCCCCCGGGAGTGAGTCCGCCGAACGCATGTACACACACACACACACACACACACACACACGTATACCTGCACACATGCAGTCTCTCTCTCTCTCTCACACACACACACTCATTCATAGACACAAACACACACACATGCACACTGCTGCACGGCACGTGGACTGCAGTATTTTTACTCTCTATGGTTGTGTCCCCTCCGGCTCGCTCGCTGCTCGTTTGTGTGCAATGTCTCCTCTATTCTTTTCTCTTATTCTCCCCTTTTAAACAGCACCCAGTCCTGACCGGCTGTGTAGTTCTGGTCTGATCTGGTCTGGTCCGAATCCAGCCCCGGTCCCAGGCCAGATTCTGTTGTTGTTGTTGAGTGTTGGTGAGTGCAGGAGGCGGCTGGCTGTTGGCTCTCTGCCTGAGGTGTCCTTACACAAACAGAGCCAGAGCATTCCTCATGAAAACCAAAGAACATGACTCACGTTTAAAAAAGCAAAAAGGAGACAAAGGACCTTAAAAGTTCAGAGAGCAACTGGCGGCTCCTCCTGCACACGTGTTATTTCCTGTCTGTGAATGAGGTCAAGCGTGGTTATTGTGGTCAGGCCAGCTGTAAACATCGCTAAAGGAGTGCTGTCATTTGTTTCCACTAAAAAAAACAAGGCAGTACAGTTTTGCTGTAACAATAATGTGACGTTCATTATACTTCTAAGATGTTATGAGTATATTTCACTGCCATATAATTCATACTCATTACCAAATAGCTTTCATATGGCTTCTCTAAACTGTAAACCTTCGAGTATAAAAGCCCCATAACACAGTGCTGTTTCCAAGATTCCAACATTTTAAAAACACTTCCTTCTTCCTCTTGCTTTCCTTCTTCTGCTCCTCTCTCTCTCTCTCTCTCTCTCTCTCTCTCTCTCTCTTGTTTGGTGCTGCAATTGTTGTCAACTGGTTATTCCTGTAACAGTATTTCCAGCTCCGACGTCCCCTGATGTCTCCAAAAGTCCTGATTTCTCTCTCTGTCCGCTCTGTTTTTTCCTCTCTTTCTCCATCACAGCTCTCTCTCTCTCCTCTTTCTTTGACATTTATGAGATATTACAGGTTCCCTGTTTGCAGAAATACTTTGTGAAATGTGTTCTAATTGTTCTCCATAAGTAGAGTTGTTCTTTTGTAGAGGTATTTAGATTGGATCAGATCTAAATACAGGCTCTTGTTTAGCATACTGATAAGATTTCTTTAGTAGATTTCATTTTTCCCTTTCTTTTTGGACCCATCCCTTTTTGTCATTCTCCCATCTCCTTACCAAAGTAGCGACCGCCCCTCATGTTTTTTCTTGATTTCTTTGTATGTCAGTTCTGCGTGTCTGTTTGAAAGCGTGTTTACATGTGTGTGCATTTTTCTGACATAACCTGCGAGCCGTAGCCTGAGTGTGCGCGCCTGTGCTTTGTGTGTGTGTGTGTGCATGCATGCGTGCTGTCTCTTCGTTTGGTTGTCTTCATCCGTCTTCTCAGTTGCTTCTCCTTACCTTTCTTGCTCCCTTCCTTTCATCACCCCCCCCCCCTCCTCCTGCCATTCCACGCTGACCTCCTCCCCACCTTGCCTCATCACTTATAAGTGTAGATACAGAGAGGCCCGAGTCTGACACCTCATCGTCGTTATCATCCTAGGAGTTACTTGAGCTTTATTTAAGTACTTTGGAAACACATCCGTCACTCCATTTACCAAATAAAATATACGATAACATTGGCTGCCTGATAGCAAAGACATCAGAGAAATGGAAGGAGGGATGTACGGTCAAAGTATGGAGCGAGGCTTCAGGTCCCACCATGCCAGCTCATTGCTTGCTTTTTCAATTCTTTTACCTTAATTTGAGCAGCTTGTTATGTCCAAATCTGTTACTCAGCCACAGCAGGCTATGACACATTCTGTAGCTCTTTGTGCTTCAGCCCCCGATGAGAAACCAAACAAATGGAGAGAATATGAAGGAGCAAGCAGTAACTTAATGTTTGACGTGTGACCCAGGTTTGCTCTTATGAATCACTACATGTCGTCTGGAGGCAAAGTTCCCGTTTACATAAGCTTTTTGGGAGAGTGGGGTTCACACACAAAAAAGAACACATAAAAAGACCAGAACCAACAATGAATATGTCTCTATAACCTGTATAGCAGCTAACATGGTCAGTTGCTAATGGTTAGAAGGTTTATGATGTTTGAATTAGAAGTGTTGGCTGATGGAAAAGACGTCATTGGATCAGTGAGGTTCACAACGTCTGTGCTAAATTGAGTCAAAATCACAAAGTGTGCATTTTTGTCCCACAGTGCACTCTGCTGGACAGACTGTGTAACGACATCACATCCACATGAGCTGTAGAAAAAACGTTCATGTCCTGATCTGGGAGAAAAATTCATGGGATGTTTTTTCCCTCAGATTTTGAGGCCATCTAGTCGTAGACTGAAAATCTAAATTTAAAACCTGCTGGTGGGACTATATGCATTAGGTGATCAACGACGTCCCTACTCACCTCATATGAACCATAATCAATGTAATAAACATTAATGGCAATCCATGTAATAGCTGCTGCTTATGGTTCCTCCCACACTTGCGGTAAATAACAATAATAATCAATTTTGCATCTCTAAATAGTCCATGTATGTAATGCTCATGCTGACCTCAAAGATTGCAGCAAACACTGAGAAACACATTGTTGGTCCTGGTCTCTTATCTGAGTCCCATCAACATGAAACACCATTAGCCTGACCCTGCAAACCCTGTCTGATGGTATGGTCTGAGCTGCAAACACATGCTGACCTCTTCCTCTGCACCGCTGCTTGTCCACAGTTAGCTTCAGGGTCATTACTGTATTCCACTAGCCAGAGTTCTTTGCAAATAATTCCAAGCCACCCTCAGACTTGGCAATGTGCCCCGTTGCAGTACGATGTGCGTAAGTTCTGACGTCGACACCATCAGCTCCCTGACTGTTCACGGCCACATCTATCATCGCTGGGTGAGAGCAGAGTCCAGGGATATTTGAGGGAAACGTCCCTGAAAGAGATATGTGGATGTTTCATGCTTTCATCCACCTGAGCTGGATCCCTCTGGATCTGTAGATCCAGTTTGTTTTCATTTCAGATATGACCAGTTTAATAGACACAAACCCTTGGCTTCTCAATTCTTCGCTAAAGTTTGTTGAAAAATCAGCCTCCACCCTCAGGTTCTGCTCCTTAAATGGGATGTGAGTAGGAGATCTGATGATACACTGAATGTAGGAAAGGGTAGGCGCTCCTCAAAGTGGGAAACAGGAGCCACTAACCAGCCATCTACCTCACAGCTTCTCCCTGTATTTATGTTGCAGTCTCTTCTCATCAGCAGTTGTTTTGCACACAGCAGCCTCTCTACCTTCCAGAGCCTTTATCCTTCGTATTTAACCATCATCGTTTTTCCATTAAGCAATGCTGAAAGGGCCGACAGGGAGAGAAAGAGAAAGAGAGAGAAGAGAGAGAAAGGAAGTAACACAGCAGTGCCCTGACCTCCAGGCCTCTCTGGTCACACTGTGGGCGTTATATACTCGAAAGTTTACCATGGAGACAAAATGAAAACAAACCGAGCGCTGACAAAGTGAGAAAGTAGCATTTTGAAAACCTTCTCAGTCTGCATGAGGTGTTTTTCTACTGTCTGACAGGCTCTTTGGAAAAACAGATAAGCACTGAACCTACTGCTTGACCGTCTGTCTGTCTGTCTGTCTGTCTCTCAGTCTATCATATGAGCCAGAGTCATATATAGAGACTCCTCCTAGTTTGGCCAACTGCAGCACTGACCTCCATTCAGCTGCCTGACCATCCACCTCCTCATAGTCACAGTTTGGACTCCAGTCGGTGTTGCAGTCCACATCAAGCTTCTCCTGTGTTTAACTCGTTTGGCCAAACTGTCTCTATGTAGGGCTCTGCCTGCCTCTGCTTGTCAGTATATATTTGCATTGAACTGTCTGTTTCTTTTGAGCTCATGCTGCTTCTTTTCCTCTGTTTGGGCTTGGGGAAGGGTGCATGGACCAACTGCCATGGCAAAGGAATGTGTTTCTGTGCACATACACCATACACTGCATAATGCACCTTGAAGTACACTCATAGAACTCACTCCAGTGTGTGTGTGTGTGTGTGTGTGAGAGAGAGACAGAAAGAGAGCGTAAGTGACAAAGATCTGATTCAGCATGACCTGGCTGCCTCTCATTGTGTGACAGGGCTGACGCCTGAACTTCGCTCTGGCTTTTGAACCAATCACCTTCTGTTTCTGTTAATCTAACCAATCACACATTGTTTTTTTTTTCTAACCTGCTGAATCTCTGCAATGTCACTTTTCTGTTTTGCAAGTTTTTTTTTTTTTATATCCCGCAGCAGTTTCAGCATCATTATCATTTCAATCACTTTGCACTCCTCTCACTGCTGCATGGCTGCACTACACTTTGCACACATGCATGTGTATGAGTGCTGACTGACTCACTCACTGTCTGCCTGTCAATGTGTTTTTGTGTGTATGAACCAGCTCTCTCTAACAAACAGTGTCCATAAGTGAAAACTGCCCGATGCATGCAGACGTCCACCTTCAAGCCGCACGTTGTGAGGACAGCTCAGCTGCTCTGCATGTGTGTGTGTGTGTGTGTGTGTGTGTGGTCACTGCTATAGGTTCTTGCAATTTTCTTAATATCTTCTACGTTAAACTAACACACTCACCATTCCTGCTTCTTCTCCATTTGTGCCTAACAGTCACCGTCATCTGTGTGTGCATGTATGTGACTCTGTGTGCTGAGGTGTGAGTGTTTTCCCCATGCACACTGTCACCAACACACACACACACACACACACACACGTGTGTATGATGTCAAGCGTGTGCAGCTTCTGTGGTCTTTGTGATGGTGGCTACTGAATGCTCTCAACTGACTGGTGTGTGAGAACTGACTAAAACACGCCATTAGCCAACTCATTTTGAAACCGTTTTTTTCCCCATGTTTGTCTGTCGGTGACACACAGGATCAGGTGGAAACTTAATGAGTGAAGGCACCTGTAGTTTCATAAAGTAACATTTTGTTTGCTAGTTAGCTTAGCTTTAGCATACAGCTGGCTTTCCTCACTGGATCTATCCAAAGGCAACAGAGTCCTTCTGAAGCAGTTATGCAGATGCTGCAAAATTAAATATGTTTTTTTGGCACATTTTATTCACAGCAGGAGTGTGTATATGTAGAACTG
>JAVQJX010025224.1:0-11146 GCA_036025115.1 Ambassis agassizii | reverse complement strand
CACACACACACACACACACACACACACACACACACACACACACACACACACACACACACACACACACACACACACACACACACACACACACACACCCTCTCTCACTATCACTACTCGTTAGTGCTGCTCTTCACACACAGCCCCCTTCTGGTGCTCCTTCCCCTTTGCTGCCTCGTCTCAGAGCAGATGTGGATAAAGTGGGATTTGCTGAAGATTCTCTGTGTTTGCTTCGCTCTGTTTGGTGTGATTTGGAAGCATAGCTCCTTAAAAGTACACTTACAATCTCAGTTGTGTGTGTGTGTGTGTTTTCTGTAACTTGCTGCTCATGTGGTGCAGAGTCTGAGCTGTCCTGGAGCGCTGGACTCCACCCAGCCTGAGCTCCAGACTCAGCTTAAAACAAAATCGTTTTTGATCCACGTCTGGTTTGAGCGAGTAACCCTGCAAACACACGTGGCAACAGATTCATACGGCAGTCTGTGTGCATAGATAAGGATCAGTCCGAGTCTGAACAGGTTCAAGGAGAAGCACCAGGACCACCACATTTCACTCACAATATGTTTTAAAGACACTTGATCGTAGGTGTGACGTAGAATTAAAATTTCTTTGAGTACAGTGGGAAGCAAATCCTTACTATATGAATGAGACCTGTGAGACTGAGGGGTCGCACTTCTTTTAGTTATTAGACTACAATGAATGCAAAGTAGCACACACTGCTGTGTGTTGATGTCATGGATGCTTCATCCACACTTGCATGCATACAGTCGGTGATAACGATGCGGTTCCCTCTCAGGGAACGGCCTAATTCAAATGAATGAAGTTCTGACACACATCTGTGACTGTGTAGTCTGATCTAAGAGGCAAACTCTGTGTGCATGTTTAGACATTGTGATGTTCAATTGCGTGGATTATTTTTGTTTATTTTATGTATGCAAATTGCTCATTATTTCAGGTGCAGATTCAAAATCAATGTTGTGCACTGGTAGATACCTGTATATGGGAATGTTGCTGTAGTAGTGGTGGTAAGATAGCAGTAAAACATGCATTATTTTCCAACATCAGACAGTTGATTCTGTGTATGTTGGTGATTCTCAAAAATAAGATACAACTTTTTTCTTTTTCTTTAGACTTTAGCATTAGCTTAGCCACTTATGGCCAAGAGTTTGGATGAAAGTCTGCATCAAAGAACAGCGTGATGTGAGGCTCATTCTACTAAACCAAGCAGCTCGAAACTGCAGTAAAAATGCTGTGAAAATGATGACTAAGTACAGTATACTCCAAAAAAAAAAAAAAAATCCTCCAACCTGTCCACAATGTGAAGCAAATGAAAGCCTGTGTGCAGTTCAGCTGGTAGCTGCTTACGTTCAGTCTGAGTGCTGTTTGATCAGAATGACAGGTGAGAAGTGGTTGGCAATCACATATAATAATGAGATGATTTTAACAACAACAAGTGTTGCAACAAGCTCACAAAAAGTTCATCACCATCATGGATCACTGGACACGAATCCTAGTTCAAATTCCTTAGACTCTTTTCTCTTTGTATGATTGAGAGACACATTGGAATATGTTCAGTAGCGCACAAAAAATGGACAAGATACGACAAAATGTTTCAGGCAGGGTGTAATTTCAGACCCTGGCTGTGTGTGTGTGTGAGGGGAAGAGGAGGAGGGAAGGTGAGGCATCAAGCATGCCTTTACCTTTGTTTAGAGACACAGAGGGGGCTCTGTCCCCTCACAATGGGACTGAGAGACCATGTGTGTGTCCTCTGTATGTGTGTGTGTAGGAGGGGTTGTGCTTGCAGCCACACCCAGGCTTGATTGGCTGATGCCCCACCTCACTGTGGAATCCACTGAGGCCTGATCACATGGCGTCCTGCAACACAAACACAAGTTTATGGTCTCACACAAAAGCAAACAAAATAATACAATACAATAAACAAACAAACAATAAATCTTAGTTAAATTGTCGAAATCTCATAAAAGATGGTGGATCATAAACACACCTCTCAGTACTTCCCCTTTAAATGCCTTAAAGGGCAACGCGTTCCAGAAGCGTGTTAGTAAACAGACAAATACACACAAGAATGTTCACCTGTCACCACATTGGCACTAATTCATTTGATTTACTTTTAGAGCCAGCCATCTAGTGGTGAATACAACTGATTTGCAATTGTACAATACAATTGACAGCACTACGTTTCCCATCATGCAGTGGGGGTGCACAGCCTGATCAAAGCCACAAACAGGAAGTAGAGGACTTATTTGTGTATTTCCACTTACACCACAAAAATCACACAAAAATGTTCCTGTTCAGACTGCAGGGTGTGATCAATACTGAGCTCTGATTGGTTTAACAAACTTGTGTTCAATCACCATTTGAACCATTAATGTGCAGAAATGCTGATGCTACGACGACAAATTCTTCTGCTCACATCAGCATCAGCAAAAAGGAAGAAAAAAAATGAAAGAACTTCCTCTTGTGGTCAAACTGTGGGTCACAGTGTTGCTACTAGAAGGACATAACATTTTTATTTTGTAGGATTTTAATTGTAGATAGAAGTGCAGAGACAGGGGTGTGTGCTGTTCTAAAAGTGTGTGTCCCTCTGCCTTGGCACTCCTCTCTCACTCGCTCGGCTTCCAGAAAAGGGTGTGTCCGCCTGCCTGCCACTGAAAGGGAGGGAGGGGTCAGTTCACGGCTACTCCTCCCTGCTCTCTCTGTTATTTCTCTTTCGTTCTCATTCCCTCACAGGCAGCCTCAGGATTAGGCCTTTGTCTCTCTCTCTCTCCCTCTCTTTCTCTCTGTGTGCCTTCTTCTGCCTGTTTTGCTTTAATTTTCTATCTCTTTCAGACACAGTGTGTGTGTGTGTGTTTTACCTCCCTCTTCTGGCAGATTTTTTGAGAGGAAGGTTTCTTTAGCTGGCTTTTAGAGCAGAGGTAATGCTTGTAGCCTCTTCCTCTCCTACCTGATATTTTGCTCCTCTTCTTTTGCTTTTTCTCCTCAAATCCTCCTCTTCACTCTGGAAGTTTTGGCTTTTTTCCCTACCTTGTTCTCACCCCTCCTCCTCCTCCTCCTCCTCTGTTTTTCTCAGCCATCCCCCCCCCCCCACCACCACCACACCCCCCCTTTTTTCCTCTCTCTCTTCTTATCACCTCCTCCACCTCTACACCCACCCACCCCCACCCCCTTCCTGTCCTTCTACCTTCTCCCACCACCTTCCTCCTCTAAACCTTCTGTCTCTTCTCTTCTTCCTCCTCAGTGCCAGTCAACTCCAAAGCAGAAGAAGAGTGCTGTCAGCACCCGGAAGAGGCAGAGGAGCCAACAGCCGCCACCACCGGCATCACCTCCGCCGCCGGTACAGGAAGAGGAGAAGGAGGAGAAGATAGAGGAGCCGACGGCTGGGCCTCGGCAACGGGAGGAGGAGGAGTCAGGCGAGGAGGAGTTAAAGGAAGTGAGGGTGAAGGAGGAAGAAAAGAAGGAAGAGGAGGAGGAGGAGGAGGGCGAGAGAGACATGCCCTCCGTACAGATCAAACCAGAGCCAGAGGAGATGGAGTGCACGGTGAGGAGGGCGCGGGAGGGTGATTGGTGGATTGATTAGAAAGGATGGGAGGTGATGGAGTGAGATGTCTGATCAGTGTGAGGCTCAGGCTGTGAACACACAGCTCACTGCTGCTTCATCACATCAACCACACTGTGCATCCTTCCAGTTTGAGGTCAGCAGTGGAAGTTCAGGCTGAAAGTCTGTCTGATTCTGGTTTGTGATGTTGTCATGGCAACATTTATATGTAGCTCTAAGTGTAAAGACAGAGCATCTCCTTACAGTGGAGAGCCTGTGCTCTTCCTTGTTGACCAGACGCTCACCTCTCACAAAGTGTCTTAAATTAGCTTTAAACAAGACATTTATAGTTCAAGACTCCAGCATGATCCACTCAGAGTCTGAGTCTCATATCAAAAGGTTTCTGCATCATTTTTAAATTCTGTGACATTCCACCCAAATATTAGAATGCTGATGTCTGCTTAGTAAGAATCCATCACACACAGTGATGAGGTTACATTAGCTCCATAAACTTGGCTGGAATTAAGAGGGAAAAGGATGAAGATGGGAGTAAAATGGAAAAAATCTGGGTGGAGGATTTATGGTGCAGAGTGAAGGAGGAATGGATGATGAAGGGAAGGAAGTGGAGGTGGAGGATGATGAGGTGTGATGAAGGTCTGCACTTCATTTTCTCACACCTGTCAATGTGTTGGAAGTATTTTGAAGCAGCAGAACAGACTTTTTGTTTGTTTAAATCTTCAGCAAAGGTCAGAGGTCAAACAGAGGGGATCTCTGACTTATATTCAGCTGCGTCATGTCATACAGGACATGCGTTTTTAATTTTCTCACACAGTTTGAGAAATGTGATTTTCTTCGGCACATACTGACCTGAAATGTTGGCATTGTTCAATAATATTATTGATAGATAAGACGACACTTGCTTACACTGAGTGCAGCAGCTTTGCAGTACAGCAGAGGCTTCATGTTCAAAATGTCTGCATATATCAGCTTATCTGAGTCTGAAACTCCAATATTTGCTCCAAAAAACCTGTTGATATTTAAATGTTTGGTGATTTTCAGCTTTTCTTTTGGGTGTCTTCACTCCAACCTTTCAAACTTACGGCTCATAATCCCATAAATAAGATGCACATTTATCCAAAAAATCTCTTTGAAAAATCACTTTTTAACCTGCTTAAACAGCTCTTATTCACTGTTTGTCTGCAGGCTAGTTTACACACAGTGATTGTTGGTGTCCAGACTTGTGTATGCTAATTAAATCTAATCATAAGCTGATAAACACATGGGAGTGTTTGGATGTCGCCGTACGTGCTGCTGCACCTTTGACATTTCCAGCTTCAGTGTTGAGAGGCACCCTGCTATCATGAGAGACAGCGGAGGACGTACAGTGAAGGGCGTGAGCTGTAATGATAAGGTGAAGCTCATCGGAGGCATGCTACACTGTGAGAGCCGGGAGGGTGTTGTCAGCTGGACGGGTGGCGTATGACGGGTGCTGCAGAGAGGTGGAGCAGGGTGTGGGTGGTCAGATAAGCCCTCCTTTTTCTTTTTATTTGTTTTCTGCACTGAGATGCTTCCTGTGGTTTTCAATGGGAAGGCTAACGCTAACAAAAGCAGAAAAAATGCAGGCGTAGACGAGCAGAGATACAGTCACATAAAAAACTGTATTTTCTCTGTTCTGTTGTCATATTGTAATCCATCATATGCTGTAATATTAATCCACGTGGCCATCCATCATCTTCATGTCCTGGAGGGCAGCTGAGAAACGAGTCCTTACATGTCCTTTGGGGCAAACATTTTCATTTACATGTTGCACATCTGGTCAAGTTGTAAATATTCAGCTGACCTCAAGCTGCATATTGGATCCATAGTTCTCCATAATAATGTGGAGAGCAGGCTCAGGTTTGCATGGTGATGGCATGTGAGAATGTGGGATAGGCTGGACCGACTCTATTAGCAGGGAGTGGTCTGTTTGAGAGCAGATAGGAGATAAATCTACGAGGGAAGCTGGATGTAAGGAAGGAAACGGACTGTTTTTCATTCTCCAGTAGCTGTGTGATTTTAAAGTTTCAGTGTTTTTGGAAGTGATCGTGTTGATAGGGATGTGTTGGTTTGGCTAAACTTCAGGATGTAAAAATGATTTTTTTCATCTGAAAATACAGATTTGTTCACATCATTCACCAGCTCATTTCTTCATCTGTGTGCTCCTCTGATGGATCAAAAGGAAACAAACTGAGTCAATATTTGCAGGAAAACAGTTTATACACTAAAACTATGAAGATAAAAGCTTTGAAAGAAACATAAAAGTATCAACTGTGCACGCAGATATATCAAAATGATGTGTGGTGTCCCCCAGGGCTCAATACTTGGTCCTCCCAAATTTTGAATTAAGAACTGAAACTGCAGAAGAAGATGCAGAAGGAAAGTCATACTTTACGTCTTCTTTGTCACACAGGAAGTGAACAGGAAGCTCGGCTGAGCTCAGTCAGTATTTACAGTCAGAACGTCTGACGTGCTGTTACCTGTTGGTGATGGATGGATTTATGTTTCATGATCCTTGACGTTCCCCAAGGCTCAGTATGAGGTCCTCTTAAATTTGCATACAGCATGAGAGTCAGAAAGGCATTTTATCAGTTGATCATTTATTTGGTCTAATATTATATACAAGGTTAAAGGTGAATGATTGGATAGAAAGGAGATCATTGATCTGAGTGGCTTGTTTAAAGCCCATGGTACATGTATAGAGAATTATCTTCACATGGGGCTGTTGTTGGGGGATGGGAGAGGGCCTTATGTGTTGTATGCATGTGTGTTGTGTTGTGGTTTGTGTTAGTGATGGGTGGGGGCTGGGTGGAGCAGGATTGCGTAAGGGATCATTAAGCAGTGGTGGGTGTTTGTGCATGTGTGTGTGTTGACCACACCTCTGCGGCTCTGTCTCTAACAGAGGGGAGTGGAGCTTCCTGTCCAAAGATAAAAGTCTCCAGGAAGCAGAACCTCCTGGTATTCAGCCCGCCGGGAGCCTCAAACATCCTACTCCATTTTTAATTTCTTTTTATTATTATTATCATCAGTTTTATTCACACACACTCTGGCAGGATGATTGTTTGACTGTTTTGCATCCATTGTTTCTTTTTTCAAAATAAGAGCCTGTATTGTGAAACTAGTTTTCTATGTGGACTCACAGAGTTTTGACAAGTTATCCAAACAGACTCAGAGAGATGGCAGCGTCTGTGTAAAGCCTTGCAGAGCAGACCTGCTGCTCCTGCTGTCTCAGACCAACATATATGGTCTCTATGGAAGACAGTGTGCTGGTGCTCTATGGTAAATAAAGGAGCAGCAGAAGGGCTGACATTCATTCAGTGAAATCAATACAATATATCAGACACAAATCTTGATTTTGTTCCAGTCACTGGACCCATGAATGAATGTTATTTGTTGTTATTTCCCACTGAATATAGTGGTTGATGTGTGGCGTTCCCCACAGCTGATTACTGGGTCCTCTTAAATTTTGAATGTACATGATTTCAAACAGTAAAGCAAACATCGTCACTGCCTGAATTTTGTCCTTCACCTGAGTGATTTCTGTTTGTGATTCCAGGCTTTTGGAACAAGCAGTGATTAAATATGTGGTGCCCTCTTGTGTTCGTATTTATAGTGGGATATGTGAGCCTTGTTGCCAAGAGGTTTTACCTCATTAAGTGCGTTTTTTGGGGGGGGAGTTTGGGAAATGAGTTTGCAAACTGCTGTGTGTACACTGCATCTTTAGACAGATGGCATGAAAAATGAGATGTGAAATAAAATCCTGATTATTAGTCTGAAGTGAAGGCTTGTGTTGAGACAAAGAAATGTGAGGAGAGAAGAAGAAAAGCCGACAGATTATTTAACTAGTGTTAACTAGTGTGACACGTAACGAGGTCAAAGGTCATTCCCTGGCCTTGTTAGGACTCAAAGTTAGGACTCGAAACATTTATCTCATCTGTTGTTTTCCCGCCATTGTTCTTCTTCTTCTTCTACTTTCTCTTTCTCACACTCTCTCTCCGTCGTTCTCCGCTCTCTCTCACTCTCTCTCACTCTCTCTCACTCTCTCTCACCCTAATAGGATATGTCGAGGGAGGCTCTGCTTCCGCTCAACCCGTCGCCATAGTAACCGCGGCTCTGGCGGGAGTTGCCGAAAAAGCCTGTGCAGCCTGACCCCTCCCCCTCCTCTTCCTCCTCCACCTTTCCAAACCAGTGTCTCTCACTCTACCTCTCTCTCTCCCTCCCTCCCCCTTCCTCACCCCCCACCACCCCTGAATACCTGCCAGCACAGTGCAGACATAGTGCTGTAATCTCTCTCTCTCATACACACACACACACACACACACACACACAAATAAACAATGAGGCCTTCTGTGCATGTGTGAGTGTGTGTCAATGATGTATGCACATAAACAAGTCAGTTGTCCTCCAGCAAACAGGGCTGCTCATGCACAAAGAGAGGCCACAACACACACATACACACTCACATAAATGCACACACGCCATTACTCTCTGTGTATGTGTGTGTGTGAGGCATGAGAGGTTAGAGGTCTGTTTACTGTGCTTTTGCCAGCAGGGCTTTGCTAGCATGAGTTAGTTAGTAGTCAGTGTGTGTGTGTGTGTTCTTTGAATGGACTGAATGCTTTAACACACACATTCACAGTTTGGGGACGCAGAGAGGGAGAGATGGATGTTGTATGAGAGGGGGGGTGGGTTGCAGTGCAGATACTGAATGGATGCAGCTCTGGTGCAGGATGATGATGTCATTGTTGGCAGCCGACTTCCTGCAGAGCTTCCAGGAAGTAAAGGCGGCACCTCCGCATCCCCGCTGACAGGAAGCTGTATTTAAGTACCAAAGGAAGGTGTCAGACAGTAAAGTGGATGTTCACCACATTTAGCTGGAGGAGGAGATACACATTCTATCTGAATAATATCCAGTTGTGGCAGCTGGTTTTTGTTTATGTTGTAGCCTGTGGCAGTGTCTGAGTCCACTTAAACTACAGGTTAATCCAAATACAGGCAAAACAGTGGAACATAATTGGAGCAGGAAGCTTTTATGATCAAAACAACAATAGTTAAGAAACAGACATATTAGTACTGATTAGCATCTGAAACTAAGTAACCTCAAGTGGCCACTCAAGGAACTGCAGTGTTTATTTTACACCCTATTGATGTTTAGCCACAGACTGTAGCATCGCCTGACTTGTGATGATAAGAAGTTGGCCACTTGAAGACCTGCACTCATTACTTCCTGTACATGCACACAAATCCAGTTTTCAAACAGGATCTTATTTGCATACAACTTGTTAACACTTAGTCATGATGTGGTTATACTGGATTTTAAAAATGTGTTTGAGGTCACCAGGTTACCTTCAGGTCACTTTAGGCTTCAGGTGTTTTCATTAAACAGGATCTCTGCCTGAAGCCTGAAGTGACCTGAAGGTAACCTGGCATGATGAGTTATGAGGTCCATCTTACGACTGTCACTGATTTGCTTTGATCCGTCACACCCCCGTTATGTGGCGCCTGTCTCTCTGTAGTTTTCAGCAGATTATCAGGTTTTTTAAACAATTAGTGACAGAAAATTACAATGTTAAACCACATATAGAGTGTTTCAAAGGAGAATGTAGACTCTCAGTGCAACTCACCATCCATCTTGAGCTGCATTAAGGGGTTGTTAAATAGTTTTATTGCACATGCAGAGCACTTTAAGTCAGGGTGTTGATCATGTGCCTTTCATTACTTGTCTTAAAGCAGCATTGTGTAGCGGTGAATGATGATGCCTCCCCCTGTCATGTGAGCATGTGCTGATGATTTTTCTTTTGGACACACAGCTTCTCTCGGTGACACACCTCAGGCCATCAGAGAGCAGAGGTGAGACTTGATAATTGTTTTTCACATCAGCATCCTGGTGATTCCAACATAAACAGACAGTTTCCCTGGAGTTCAGCTGACGTGTCATGAATGCTGCTGTTGAAAGTTTTACTGGCAGGATGAATGAGCATTTAGAAATGTGATGATTTGTGAAGAATGGATGGATCTGCAGCTTCTCTGCTTCATCAGTCAGTAGAGGAAAAACAATATTACTTTTGCTTATTTTATGATAAGAAAACTGCTTTCTTTGTTCCTTAAAAGTGTAACATGACATGAGAGCAGAGAGGAATGGAAGCCCATTGTAACAGTATGACCTGAAAGAAGGAGACGCTCTGCTTGCAGACTTTAAAGAGACAGACATTGTTTAAATGTGAGCGATTCTGAGGCGTCAACTCAGGACGCCACTTGTCAAACAGTATTAAATATTTTGACCTTTTGTAAGACTCTCAGCTTGCACACCCTCTGAACTGGATGCAACAAGTTCAGGCACATTCTTAAAGAGTTACAGAGAACTCTATCGTAGAAGATGAATCAGGAAGCAGGTAGAGAGAAAGAGAGTTGGGTGGGGATTTTTATGCTTTCACACATCTGTGGGTGAAAGCAGAAAGTTTTCTGGTCTATTAACCGTACAATTCAAGGAAGAACCTCCAGTGGTGAAGAAAGTTAACTGCAGTCCCTCTAATGGCCACTTGGGGGCTGCAAAAGTGAAGTGGACTAATATTTTTGTTCTTACCACTTAGCGAGGCAGCAGGCCAGCAGGTCAACTAACCAATATATTTTACTTCTAACAGCCTACAAACCTATCAGTCAAGTTCAAGTTGTCACAAATTGCCAGCTCATGAACAGAAGCAGTTATTTGGTTATTAGCCTGTCAATGCTGATGAGAACAAGGACGAATTGAAATCAAGTTTTCAAACTGGATCTTATTTGCATACAGCTTGTTAACACTTGATCTGATGTGGTTTAGACAATCTGTTTGACAGATGTTGATAAGTACGCGGGGCAAGTCCTGTTTGGTATTTTGGAATTGAAACCAAAGGTAACGTGGCGCAGTTGTGATGTGAGTCTGGATTGTTGTCTGTGAGCTGCACAGCTGTAAAGTCCAGTAGAACAGATACTAAGCAGCTCCTATGAGGCTGAGAGACACACAGTGTGCTAACAGGTGGGTGAACCAGCAGAGAGAGAGAGAGAGAGAGCACCCCCCACCCCCCCACCCCTCCGCCCTGAGTGGTGGGGGTTTGTTGGTGTTGCACTGGGTGGGTCTGGCTGTAAGAGGTGGAGCTACATCTCTGTGTGTGTGTGTGTGTGTGTGTAATCTGGGCGTGGTTGTGTGTGGTTAATATCTCCCCCAGCTGTTGTTTTTGCTCTCTGTCTTTGTTATATCTCGACAAGTCAACTCAAGCGTTCAAAGTTACACACATGTGCTGCACAAATCATACTCTGCTGCATCTTTCTGATTTCTGAAAAAAATCCACCTCAGTGTTTTTCTCACCTCTGGATCCATTGATTTCTGCCTGGAGAAAAACATCAACAGTGACATGGACAGAGCCTGTTTTTCTGTTTGATGCAGCAAAGTTCATGTTACTGAGGGCATTATTGCAGGTTCCAATTTGACCATTTTCCACTGGTTACCCAGGAACTAAAGGCTGGTTTACATTATCTATCAACGGTTTGCAGAATTCATCACTAGCAGGAACTTCTTTGTGTAAT
>JAVQJX010025217.1:0-10688 GCA_036025115.1 Ambassis agassizii | reverse complement strand
CATGAAGTGAGGAGTGAAAAGTTGTTGGTTTTTGTGAAGCGGCCAAACTAGAGTTAGATTATGATACATATGATCCCAGAATTATTGAAATGTCTCAAAGTTTATTTGGATTAAAAAGTTGGAATGTGGCGATACATGAAAATATCCGTCACAGAGAGAATTTTTGTGTCACACACACACACACTCATCCACTCATTCTGGTTGACACATAAAGAAACAAACAGTCCGTTGTTGAGCATAACTCATGTCCACACTGTAAATATGAGGTGATGTGACGTAGTGTTTTTGAAACATGAAACACTCTGAGCTCATAATATGAATGAAAATTACTGTTGTGACAAAAACGTCCTCCAGTTGTAACAAAACACTGAGTGTGAAACTGACTGCACTGTCGCAGCTTTTCACGTTGTGTTACATGCATGCATCATTTAAGCCTGAGAACCAAATATAAACATGAAGTAGTGTAAAGCTTTTCAGTTTATTAAAATGCTACGTATGATCTAACTTTGTAGTGTATAACTGAAGTGTTTTAATTTGGATGCACTGAAGCACACTACACCTTTGTTATAATTCTCAGCAGTTTTTTTTTTTTTTTTTTTTTTAAATCCTCCAGTTTAATCTTTAAAGCCGACATAAAAAGTTAAAGCTACAGCTACTTACCAGCGTCAAATTTTTTTGGCTCTGAAATCATGGAGGCCAAAACGTAACGACACAAAGCACACAACAACATCCTGCCTGCAGCTGACACTCACCTGGAGTAACTGTTAAAAGCAGCCATTCAACTCTGCCCTCCACATTATTCAGCTTTTCTAACCTCCTCTGGCTCAGGATTTCAGAGTTACGTTCTTCACCGTACTCTACGTTAAAAGATAAACTGAGTTAGTGACAATTCTCCTCACCTCACCCTAAATGCTGTAACAGTCATCCCAAATATTCACATGGATTGATTTGTACCAGAGGTCAGTCCAGGAGAAGAAAAGATAAATCCAAGTCCATTTAAGGCAGCATGAGTACATTCTGCTCTCAGTCATCATGACAGCAGAACAAATTCAGTTTACTCTCCAAAAATCCTCCAGGCTGCTTTCATTAATTTAAAAGAAAACGCGCCTCATGACTCCTCACAGAGTCGTCGGGGAGGCAGCAGGAATGTTTCACACTGCCTGGATTTCCTCATCAGAGAAGTGAGATGTAGTTTTTAGGCACAATCCCACGTTTCCCGCCCACAACTCCTAAAATCCACTGCTCGTCCACAAACTCCACCTGTGTGATAACGTCACCGACCTGCAGAGGGAGACGGAGAGAGACTTAGAGTTACTCCTCCTGTTCAGAGGAGCATTAAAAATCCTGGATGGATCACAGACCTTTACTGTGAGCTCGTCCTCGTTCTCTGATGTGAATTCAAACAGAGCCTTCCCTACTCCTTTACCTGTCGACTGCACGCCTGTGATTGGCTGAGCTGGAAACAAGGAGGAGGTAGTCGTGGTTAGACACAGTAACTTCACATCAGAGCATCCTCAGGCGTGAAGCTGTGTGACCTACACTCGCAGGGCTGAGTGAAGGCTGCTGGGTAAAGCCCCTCCCTGCCCTCCAGCCTTCCTCTGCACCACTCTGCATCCACGTGATCCATCACTCGAATAAGCGCCCCCTTGTGGAAGGACAGGTCTTCTGCAGTCTGACCGGGGAAGTCAAACAGAGCCACAGCCCACTCCTCTACCTGCCAATCAGTGACCATGAATTTAATACACACATAAATGAATTATGAAGACCGATATCTACACACATACTCGCCTCCTCTGGGTCCTGTGAGGTTTTTGGTGCTGCTATGGACAAATGAAACACAATAAACAAAGATGAAAAAACACATTTTTAATAGCACAATAAGGACGCAGACAGGGAGTCACTAGTACTTTCTATCAGCGATGTGTCTGCAGGTTCTGGTCCCGGTGGAGGCTCCACCACCTCTGTGAAGTTAAGAGGAAATATTCCGATCCGACCATGAATTTGGCCCCGCCCCCACTCAGGTCCTATGAGCTCCAGCAGGGCGATGACGTCCCCCTGAGAGAAGGTGAGCTCGTCCTCCTCCTCTCCCTCATAGTCGAATAAGGCGACACAGCGAGGGCCGCTGCATAGAGACACACACACACACACTCAAACTGAAGCACATGATGAATAAATACATGTGTTGCTGTTGTGTTTGTGTGTCTGACCTGACAGTCGGAGGGTCCGGCTGCTCTTTGTGCTCAGCAGGCTGCTCAGGCAGAATGGACTGAACAAAGGAAAACATGCCTCAGTCACACACCATTACAACAACAGCTCATAGGAAACTAAACAAACCTGAGAGTCTGACAGGCTGAGGCCCTCCAAGCCGGGCTTCGACTGGCTGTCCTGATCAAGGACAGGCTCCGGTTCAGTGTTCAGGTCCAGGAGACACTGTGATGGATTGATGGCGGCGTGACCCCCCTCCTCAGCCGACGGTGGCTCAGAAGGTGACGGGGTGAGGTCATCCAATACGATGAGGACTTCCTGCTTCTGAAAAAACAAAACAACAGAAATCAAAACAAACACCTGCAAGAGGATGTTTGAATTTGTGTGTGTGTGTGTACCACGTGGCTATTGTAGAGGGGGTGTCCAGGTTTAGGGCGTGGAGGCAGAGGAGGGCCTCGTTTTGGTGCCCTTTGCGCCACAGAGGGAGGAGGCGGAGGAGGTGATGCTGTCTGTGATGAAACTGAGGGAGCTGTCTTGGCAGGAGGAGCGATCTGGGTGGCTGAGGAGGTGATAACAGGTGGAGGAGGCCTCTGTGGGATGGATTTGATTGGTGGAGGACGAAGGGGGAGGGGCTTTACACTCGAGGGGCTGGATTAAAAAGAAAAAGGAAGGTAAAGCAGGTTTTCTCTTGCCTCACATGCTAGTGGTAATTTTTCATTTTTACTGCTTCTGCAAACTTGTTTTTCCACATTGGAAAGCCTGCAGACATCGGATCAAAATTATGGATATAACAGAAAAGGATTATCAGTGTTTTATGATCAAATCTGAGGACAAAGAACCCCCATCAGTACTGCATGAGGCCTTGTCGCCGTATTTATTTTCAGCACAGGGTAGGAATACGTAACAACATGCTGGGAAACCACGCCTTGGTTCGACCTTGAAGTCCTCACAGCAAGCAGCTTAATTCCTATTTAATGAACAAGATCACTTACCGTGGAGGAAGAGGAGGCTCTGAGGACTCTGCAGTGTTCGCAGATTCAGCTTTGGGGTTTTTCCTCAATGCAGGAGCTGGAGCTGGAGTCGGGGGTTTGGTCAGGGCTGGTCCCAAAGGTTTGGGCGCAGTAGTGTTGGCTGGGGTTGTGTTTCCATCTGAAGGTGTCAGTGAGCCTCCGGCAGGTGTGGTGGCCAAGTTTGGAGCTTGAAGAGGAGAGCAGCACTCATGATTCATACAGTTCAGCAGATTGTCCTGCTGTCTCAGTGCTCAGGGCAACACAAAGCTTTGTTAAGACACTTTTGGCTGGTATAGAGCGAAGCAGCCCTGAGACTAAAACACCTTCGCTTCACGAATCAGCTTCCTCCCTTTCCCTGGTGCATGTAACAAAGGCAAGCTACACAACTTTATGTGGAGGCTAATAAAAAGCCTGGTTCAAAATACCACACACACACACTCGTGTTAATAGCCTGCACACACAAACACACACACACACACACTACTTTAATGCATCTAACAGTGGAGGCTTTTTTCTTCCAACACAATCACTGCATTTTTCTTTCACTGGGGTTGAATTACATAATACAAACCCCTCTTCTCTGTTTCTGCTGCACTCTGACACTCACACGACATAAATCTCTTCACATGTTTGCATATTTCTGCCATATAAACAAGCTAGAGTTGTGTCTCAAACACTCTATTGTACTGCAGCCACATCCAGCTTAGTGTTCTCTCTCAAACACATACACGTCTATTTCTTACCACTGGCCCTGCGTGGTGAGGTCAGCACTGCTGGTTTGGTCGGGAGGCCTGGACGAATACTTCCTGCTTTCACTGAAATAACAAACGAATACGTAAATAAACACATAGGACCCATGATGCAATGCTTTCCTAAGATTTAATTACAGGTCATCTATGTGTCTCATTCAGGAAACACAAACAAAACTAGACAGTTATCATCCTGCAAACTAGCCCGAGTTGAGTCAACTGAAAGCTTATCAGCTGCACGTTCAGGGTTATCTGGTAGCACACTTCCCTTGTGTAAACATTTGGGAAACAGCATGTGTGCAGAACTAATGAGTTCGACTTTTTGCACTAAAACAATCCTGTAAAAATACACAAACAGGACTTTGTAGGAAACAAAAAATTGTCCACTTCTCTGCACAACTAGGAAGCCATGATTGACCAGTGTTTATTTTTGTAATTCCTCAGAACAGCCTGCAGAGGTCAGTATAAAGAGATGAATGAATGAAATGAATGAAAAATTCTTTATTAATCCCATAGGGAAATTCAATAAGATACTTAAAAATATCACAAACTCACCAGTTTGGTTTGTCGTGTTGTGGGATGCTTCACCTCCACTTTCTGTCTGTCCTCCACCGCCAGCCTCCATGGAAGGTCTCGGGGGCAGAGTCGGGGTTGTGCGTCCATCAGAGGTGCTCTTATCCTGCTGTGGTGCACACATGCTGGCCCTGGGGGCGACTGCAGGTCTAGGTGGTGGTTTGGGATTGGTTGGGGAAGAGGCGAGTTTGGGTGGAGGTGGCCTTGGGGCCGGGACGGGGGCTGAGGCAGGGGAGCGTGTACCAGATGAGAGGGTTTCTGTGGCAGGCTGTGGTTTTGGTGTTACTGATGGTTTCTCGGTGGGTTGAGACGGTGAACTGGGAGCAGATTTTGTGGACGAAGAAACTGAAGGTTCAGAAGCTATTTCAGCTTTAGCGTTTGTTTCTGCTGAATCTGCAACACTTGGTTCTGACGTCAAACCTCCATCTTCCCAGAACACCTTAGTGGACGGCTTGGGACCCTGTGAGAAGCTTTTGGGTTTGGGTGCTACAACGGGGGGGACAGCTTTGGCTGGTTGTCCCAGGAGGCGAGGCCGTGGTTGGGGTTCAGGTTTCTTTTCAACAAACGCCTCAGCTGCCCCACTTTGTTGGGTGTTTCCGTCTCCACAGTCCCCATCAGCTACCTGCTGCTCAAAAGCTTGTATCCGCGCTCTTAGAGTTGCCATGTCCTCCTCTTCCTCTTCCTCCTCACTCTCTGATTGGCTGATCCCACTGCTGTCACTGTGGCGGTCAGTGAAGCCCCAGTCGTCTGAGCTGAAGGCCTCCAGCAGCTCCTGAAGGTATTTCCCTTGACTCACGTCCTGGTTAGCGCCGTCACTTCCAGTACGGGATGCTAACGTGGCTAAACCGTCTTCTCGCAGCTTCACCAAAGTCTGAACTTTGACTTCACAGCTGACTGGTCGGACACCGAGCTTAGAACGAGGGCGCGGCCTTGGACGTTCCAACGGGACATGAGAGGAAGCAGCAGGAGGAAGTGCTGCATCAACAACAGCGGAGAAACACGGATCCCAATGGTCGGTCTGAGCACCTGATGTTGAGGTCGAAGGTTCAGTGAGAAGGTCAGTGTTTTCTGCTACACTGTCAAGGGATTGGAGGGTTGACTGACTGGTGGAGACGGAGGGGAGAGGCGGGCGTGGTGGTCTCACCGGTCTTCTTACTGTAAACAAACAGAAATTATTTACAAAAAAAAAACAAGCAAAACAACTAAAAAAAACAACAACCATGCTTTCTCTCACCGTGTGACTCTGGAGGATCAGGGGCTGGTCCGGGGTCCGTCTGCGTGGCAATGGTGATTGTAGAAACCGGACATGAAGTGGGTGCTGAGGAAGAGGAAGAGGAAGAGGAAGGCGGAAGGAGGACCTGCTCCTGTGTCTTCTCCCTGATCACTTCCTCGTAGGAAGGAGGTGGCTGACAAGGACACAAACTTACATAAACATCATCACTCCACCAGTGAATCATTCACTTTGTTTCGCACCTCACCTGTATGGACGGAGGGATTGTGGGTCCCCAGATCTGTGCAGCTGGAGGAGGTGGAGGTGGGAATCCTCCAGAAGCTCCAGGGAACCAGGAAGTGGAGGCCAGCGGTTCTGCTGACAGGATGGTGATCTCTGGTCGCCTAACAAAAACAGCAGGAAGTTATAAACACAAAGATGCTGACAACGGTGCCAACTAGTCTGGCTCTGTCACATAAGTTAGTGAAGCAGTATCTTACCGTCTGTCTCTCTCTCTCTCCCTGTCCCTGTCTCTGGGTGTCTCAGAAAGAGGGGTCGACCTGTTGGAGGCTGAAAAACAGAAATAAAAATCTAGCTGAGCAGATCTGTGTTCATTACTATCAGTAAAGCCAAATAAGAAAAATCTGACTATGAAGTCAGGCTGAGAATAAACGCAGCCTGCAGCGGTCTCTAAAAATCTGGCTCAGATAGTTAAAGCATGTCTTGCCATGCTGGATTTTAATACCACAAAAAGGTCAACATTTCTTGCATTTTTTTAAAACCACACTTTTCCAGGACACGTTTCAACTGGACTTCAGACTTCTAAAAGTCTGTTCAAATAATAACCACTGTTCAGACTCTGTGTGTGTGTGTGTGTGTGTCTCAGACAGGTTGACAGCGGACAGTACTCACTTCTCTTAATGACTGCTCTGATGGACGAGAGAGGACCCTGGCTGTAAAGAGAGGAAAAAAAGGAAAACCATGAATCATGTTAAAAACTCTCTTTTCCAGACAAACAGTTCAGTCAGTCCATGCTGTCTTTCTTTAAGATTCATTTTGCTTTACAGTAAAGTAAGGGTTCGTCAGGGTAATTTGTGAATAAGGACTTCATGACACATTTTTCACAAACAGAACAGACTGCATGTGTTGATATTTGTGGACTTTTTTAAAGCGTGGATGATAAAAGCTCTGCAGAAAACAAGCTGTTTCCAAAGCTGGAAGCTTCAATAACTCTCAGATCCATAAATAAACTTAAGCAGTGTGAAACACACAAAAAAAGTCACAAACATCTGTGCCAGCTTCTTTTGCTTTCGTTTGAAGCAATGTTCAGGTGTGAAGGATAAATATTGTCTAAGACGTTTCTGTGCCAGACTGGAGCTAGTTAGTTAGCTAGCTTCTGTGCTCTGAACATGCAGTATCTTCCATATCTTGTCCTGTTCAGGCAATAAACTGTACCGGCAAATAATCAACCAGCCTCCTGACCATCATAATACACAGTCTATGTGTTTTTTTCAAACAGTTACTGACTCACTAAAAGCCTTGATTAGATAAGATGTGTAGCTCTCGTGTCCAGGATGAGGAAAAGAAAGTCAAAATTCTTTAATAGGAAAAAACTCCAATCTGTCAAGAATAGGGACCAAAGTGTTTCCTGAGTTTGCTGAGTTGCTGTTGCTATGAATCAACAGATCCAGACTGGCCCAGACAACAGAAAGAGGCCAGACAGTTTCAGTGTCTCTTTCTTTAAAAGCTGTCTTTCAGCCTTTATGTCCGACTTGCTCTCTCTCTTTCTGCCACAGAGGCTGCTAACAGACACACATGACTCACCCCTGACACTGCCCAAAAACACATAAACTCAACGCTGGTGGAAAAGAAAAAACTCTTTCAACATCTCTGAGTTTGCTACCTGTTTGTTTGTTATCAGAATGTTTAGACAGTGACTTTTAAAGCTGGATTTGTGTTTTTATTAGTCGGTGCTGGTGTAAAAAGAAAACTCTCCTGTGCTGTGCTCATAAAGTTTTTCTGTCTTCACTAAATGCTGTTACAGCTTTTTCCTTTTGCCACATTACATCATTTTGGGGTGTGTGTGCAACTGTGACTGCAGGGTAACTGTTTTCAGTTGTGGTGAATGTGTCGATAAACTGCAACACATTTTTGGGCCTTTCCTCCAATCATACTATATGTGATGAGTAAAGAGGCCTACCATCACGAAACCAAAGCTGTCATATCAAACTACTGGCAGCCTTCACAATCGGTTTTGATTCCCTAGTTACCAACTTATAAACTCCACAAAAGTATGGCTTTGTTTCCCTCAGAGTCTTTAAATCCTGAAACCTCTCCAGCTAGTTGTCATGCCAACCAACCAACAGCCAAAATACTTCTCAGGAGTATGTCAAGAAGGGGAGAAAGGTTCAGCCCAGCACGGAAAACTGAGGAAAATATTTTTTGCAGGTTGGCAGAAGCTGTCGATCTATTATAGAGCAGAACTTCTTTGGTGACCTTTAACCTGGATTTAACATCCAACAAACATGTGGGACAGATTAGACACACACTTCCTGGTTACTTACTAGAAGAGACAATGGAGGAGGAACATTTCCTACCTGTGACGGTGCTCTGGTTTACGTCTGTCAGGACGACCTGAGAGGACAAAGAGAGAAAAATGAAAACAGGGCAAGAAACAACAAACTGGTTTGTATGCAGGCCCAAAGATGTCAGTAACACAGACAGCGTCCCTGACAGCTGTCCCTGCCCGGCACCAGGCAGCTCTGCGGTTGGCAATGTATTGGACTCTTTCTCCAGCTTATACCTGATTCCTCTCTACAATCTGTGTCTTCTATAAGTAGCAAGGATTTGCCATTTGAATAGTTCATACGTTTGTTTAGACAAAAAACAAAATAGAAGATAAATCAATATGATCGAAGGATCACTCCTTCACATTATCAATGGTCTCATGATCTGCACAGTATTCAAGTAAAGACTGAACCACATAAAGATCAGCACGCCCTCACTGAAACCTCATCTCAGCACATTTTTACACAAAGCAAGAAAAACTTTCTCTCCCTTAAATACAGCTGGACTTTTTCCTCCATCATGTACTCACTTCTATCTCTTTCTCTTCACAACCCGAACTGATAACGAGGTCAGCTGAGGTTGCCTTAGAGTCCAGAAAAACAAAATGAAAAATATCCAGTTAAATCTTCTTTCTTTCTTCCTTTTCCTGCTTTTGAAAAATGTCTGTCCTCTCCTGCTTTTCCTCTTTTTTTCCTCTGTCTCTGAAGCTCTAACTGGACCGCCCATCTGTTCTGGCTGGCTTCCTGATTGGCAGGGAGCATCCAGGAAGTGAAGCTGTGATTGGCCACAGTGGGTATTCTGCTGCAGTCATCAAGAGTTTTAACACTTCCAGATGTTTGTCCTGCAGCAGGCTGGCCGGGCTTTCAGCTGGAACTGTGTTCAAACGCATGGATGTACAGCGCAGCAAATTTCACTCAATGCTCGTCATCTAATGGGTTTCTTTCTTTGGGCTGGTGACGGAAGATGTTAAATTAAACCTACTTTTGAGTGCAGTGCGAAAGGGAACAATTTTCCTTCTTTTGTTTTTCAGCTCCAGGTCCAATCAGCATCAATGTAAACATGGCACATGGATAAGCATTACAATGTTAGCCCCAGATTTTGGGCATTGTCAATGGTAAAGTTGGATTTTTTTTACAGTGTCAGCCACAAATTGCCTTTCAAATCAAACAATAGTTACACATTGAAAAGCAGATTCTGTGAGGATTAGCAAAGGTTTTCCACATGTGATGCATTTGGGGCAAAAATAAACTCCTTATGCTCAACTATCAGAATAAATGTTTTTTACATGATGTCTATGATCTGGACAGACTTACTCAAAAGTGTTCTGCTTCTTAAAAACTCCCGGTGGGACATGAAGTAATACTGAAGATAAGAAAAAACAGAGTGCATCCAGAATGCAGTGCAAAGGCACTGGATGGGACCCCAGCCTGAGAGGTCATGCAGAAGTCTCAAAAGATGCAGAAAAACTCTCTGGGTCTTGGCATTAAAAGTGAGCCAATCCTCATGGTAAAAAACATCCAACTTTCCAGCAGAAATAATGAGCATGTTTACAAAATGATGACAAGTCTTCTTCTTTTTGAACATCAGCTCGAATCATACTCGGCCTCTTTGCCTGTGTTTGGATTAACCAGGAAACCTCTGGTCCAACATACATACACAGTCTGTAGTTCTTACAATAGATTGTTAAGTGGTGCACATACTGTCAGGGTGTCTGGTAAACACTGAGTCAAGCATTTAAGATGCTGCAGTTTGACTTCAAATTGTGAGTTAAATGTTTTTGACTAAGCTGGCTTTCTCAGGAAAAGCTACTAACAACAAACGCTGTGGACAACAACTGGTATCAGATGTCAGAAAAAAGAACAACAGACTGAATCCACAGAGACCAACAGCACAGCAGGAATGTTGCACACAATCACGCACGTGTCGTTGTGTGTTTCAGTCATCGTTGCATTTTTCATTCCAATACAATAAAAAGTGTGTATCATGTATCAGAGGAAAACAGAGAGTGACCTCAGCTCATCACAATCACATGCTCGAGTCTTAAAAGCACAACAACAATTGTTTGTAACAAAGCTGTTATTTCTCTTCTTATTCTGAGCTGTCAGAGATTAAGATGTATGGGATTAAAACAGAATGCCAAATACTGCAGTTCCTTGAATGACCAGTTGAGTCAATTTGTGCAGATTAGAGAAAATTTGTTGACACGTAAAATGGAAAATATAGGAGTGAAAATGCAATTTCCCCTCAGGATTAATCATTGACTGTAAAAATAATGGACAAAGCTTCCCCATAGGCTCCTGAAGAGCTGTTTGAAGCTCGGTGTTTGGTTCCCTAACGCTCTGACAGCCGCCATGTTTGCAACGTCACAGTCCG
>JAVQJX010025212.1:0-11638 GCA_036025115.1 Ambassis agassizii | reverse complement strand
TTTATTGATATATTTATATATATATATATATATATATATATATATATATATATATATATATATACATATATATGAAAAGATGTCTGAGTATTTCGTTTTTTCTGCGTCGATAAAGTTTGCGTCATCCGGAGCGGCGTATTGAACGGTCAAACACAGATAAGTGCCACTGATGCAAAAAGAAACGATCAGAACGAATTCGCAAATACTGAGTCACCTTCCTGATATGGCAAGATGGCTTCCCATCATGATGACACAGTAGCACATTAAAGTATCTCCGCGACTGTCTGTTTGACAGGATGAGCCGCGGTTGTTTGATCTTAACACCTAAGTACCAGCTGGCATCACGCATGAACGGCACCTTTCCTTTCATGGACAAACGCTCGGCTCGTTGATTCGGCCGATGCGTCGAGGCCCCTGTGTCTAATGGGTTGAGAATAACAGGTGGACCGGGCAGGGTGGTAAAACAGGCCCACCTGAGCAGCCCCGTCCTCCTCTGCCTGTATAAAAGGCAGCACGGTGGGAGAGGACGCTCACATACAGACACCAGCAGCAAGCAGAGGAACTAACGATTTTTTTGGGACAGAAAGAAGAAAAGGTGAGTTCATCCGCAAGTTAAAGCAGCTTTAGCTGTCTAAATCTTTTTCACATGTCTCTCTGTCTGACCTCTCTGTTACAGATTACAACCATGAGAAGCATCCACTCCCTGGCTGGCATCCTTCTGGTCCTCAGCTTCATTCAGAGCAGCTGGCAGGTTCCTCTGCACGAGGCGGACGACAGCTCAAGGTAGGCTGCAGTTTAGTTTAAACTTTAAAACAATCACATTGTTTTAAAGTAAATTAAAGTGAATAAATGCAGCTAAAAGATACATTTTTGCACCTTTTCTGAGATGAAAATGAATTTGTGTTTGTCTCCTCTGACTTTAATCTCAAAAGAAGTTTTTAATCATCCTCCATATGGATCAGCTTTGTGCTTCTCTCAGTTAGAGCCACCTCATTTCTTCAACTTTCTTTCTTTTTTGCGTGATATTTCTTTTAGTTTTTAACATGTAAAAATGTTTGTGAAGCGACACTATAAGTGCTGTACAAACGGTGCTGTGGTACCTTGTGCGCTGCAGTTTCGACACCACGTTAGCTGATGAGCCCAGGGAGCTGTCGAGCGTGAAAAGGCACTCAGAGGGAACATTCTCCAACGACTACAGCAAATATCTGGAGGACAGGAAGGCGCAGGACTTTGTTCGGTGGCTGATGAACAACAAGAGGAGCGGGTCAGTACAAAAAAACACTGAGTTTAATTATGTTTAGAGAACCTTATAAACCGACTCTCGTGTGTTTCAGTGCTGCAGAGAAGCGCCATGCTGACGGCACCTTCACTAGTGATGTGAGCTCCTACCTCACGGACCAGGCAATCAAAGACTTTGTCGCCAGGCTCAAGTCTGGACAAGTCAGAAGAGAGTAGGCTTGACCCTCGTTCCTCCTCCTCCTTCCTCCTCCTCCTCCTCCTCCTTCTTCTCCTTAAGCCAGCCGCCTGTGTCTGATTCCACGGTGATGACGGGAGAGACAGAGAGATTTTGAGCCAATCAGCTGCTTCTTGTTGCTTCTTGACCCTTTCCCCCTCCCTTACTTTGCTTTTATCTTGATGTTCCGTGTGGTCGTGCTAAAATAAATCACCTGAACCTTTCCACTGTGTTGATTAATATGTCACCACATTGTGTGATGAGACGACACAACACACACATTCATAAAAAGTGAAAGGAACACATGCAGATCAAACATTAGGCCAGTTTCCACACTGTGCGGGGCGTACCCCTCGCGGTCAGTGTTCATATTGTGTGCCTGTATACGTACTCAGATCTGAAGCGTTCATCAAGAGGCATGTAGATGGAAGCTTCACCAGCGATGTGAACAAGGTGCTGGACTCCATGGCTGCCAAGGAATATTTACTCTGGGTCATGACCTCCAAACCTTCAGGGGAGAGGTAACAGTGAGTCAACACAACTGATCTGTTGTTTTTATTTGTTTGTTTAGACTTGCTCTGATTGTGATTTTCTCTCTTTTGCAGTAAGAAAAGTCAAGAAAACTGACGTCTCCATGCTGTGTGCTGCACACAAAGCCATACACTGTACAGGAGGAACAGGAAGCCATACTGCTTTGCATGTTTTAATGTCAACACTATTTAAATTTGTAAGTTTTTTTTTTTATTATTGTGAATGCGAAAAAAAACTGTATGGTGCAAATTTTCTACAAATTTATATTATTTTCTGTATTTGTAAGATGAAAACATGAACACAAAAAGTTCAATCTCAGGAAGCCCAATAGAAAACACAGCTGTTGATTATGATCTGCTCTGCAAAATAAAGTTTTTCATTCATTGTAGCACGTCTTTGTTTACCATGTTTGCTACTAGCATTAGCATATTCTTAAGCTCTGTGGGCTGAGGCCACACAGATCAATATTTTGGAGGACATACCGGTAAAATATTTGAAGAGGTGTAAACGTGTCGAGTTTAATCGTGATCTTAATATCATGCACGATAAAACCGCGTTTGCACCACAAACCTTAAGTTCACCAGAATCCCTAAAGTCTTTGTGTCAAGCTAACCTGAGTGATGCTAATGTCTGTGTGATGCTAACTTCCGGGTTGACCTGCGCTGCTGTTGAATAGCTGCCCTCTGACCTGCCTGTACAAAACAAAACAAAATATTATTTCAGCAGTTGATTATCTTTATTTATGTTTCCACTCTCACTCTCTCTCGCATTCTCGTGAAACAATTCACAATTAAACAACATATCTGAACTGATAGTTTTCTATACAGGTGACTTAAATTATTAAACAGAAAGTGTACAGCTATTACTACCAAATTTAAGGCAGAATTCCACACAGAAGTGGTCAAAATATTTGATATTGATATATTTTTGACCAATTATTAGTTTCTCTAATCAACTAAGAACCATCAAGTAGACAATGGGAAAAGAACATCTACAACAAAAATCCTGAATTCAACACTGACCTCATGTTAGTAATATATTAGTAACATTTTACATGAATAAAATATACTATGTATTATACATTGTTAAGACTCTTTACCATTTATTACATCTTGTCCTTCCCAGAAAAAAAAGTTTTTTTTATTGCATCTCTAGACGTAACCATGGTCCTGCAGCGAGACAGTTTCACCTTCATGCAGCTGTTTTTAAAAAACAATTAGCTTCAGATGCTAACACACTGAGGGTCATTTTGGAGAGGAGATCACATGTCCATGAATGACACTTACTGACATCTTGACAAAGAGTATGCAGGCGATATACAAACATGGAGCTTTCTTTACAGTCATCCAAACACTTTAGCAAATTTGCATTTTCTTTTTCTTTTTTTTTCTTTTTTAAAGAGATGATGAAACTTTGCTGCCATGCTTGCTTAAAAATGTCATTTTTTTAAATCACAAAGCTGTAAAAAGAAATAGCTGGGAATAAACTTTGTTTTTGTCTTTAAATGATAAATCTCTAGCATCTGTGCAATAGATACAAAGCTAAAACAAGCAAGAAAACCACAATCATTTTTGTTTGTGCTAAGCTAAGCTTCACATTTAGCATACAGACATGAGAGGGATATCACTTTTTATCCTCCAGAACACAACTAATTTCCCAAACAAGTCAAACTGTTTCTTCTGCAGGAGGAGGACAGATGTTTCTTTGTAAAATGGAGAAGGCTCTGGCGTGATATGAGCGGTCACCGTCACAAAAACACTGAAGATATAGAGAATATATATAAAATGCCTATTCAATACTTTCAAAAAATGGACTAGTTTTACTATGTTGACTCTTTTAGATACCAGTGGAATAGATTAGTGTTGGCAAATTGTTCTATGGTGAAGTGAGACTAAATTAAACAGTTCACTGTGGCAGTTTTTTTTTTCTTTTTTAAAACTCATGGTTGTTGGAAAAATACAAAAACATACAAAATATAAATAAAGGTTAAAAATTTGTTTGAAAATTTCTCACTGAATTGGCCCGTCAGGTGTCACATGATCTTGGCTTCTCCTCTGTTGCTGGTATCACTAAACACAGATATACATATAAAAAGGACGCCAACGTGTCCTCGCGTTAATACTGCTTCTAACAAATGTATCTTTTGTGTGTCACACAACTTGCACACAGACTTACATGACGAAAAAAACACAGTGTAGCACAGTACAAAGGTGGTTGAGTGTGGCACGGTATAATTGTTCTTTTCTTTTTTGTTTTATTATTTATTGACAGCACAGTGGCGCCGTCAGTATGTGTCATCACAAACTTGTCTCCCTGTCCAAGCTCTTGTCATGCCTCCGCCGCTTGTGTCGCTTTTCGCCGCCACTACACAAAAAGAGAAAAACACATTAAAATGAAGGAAATAAAAACATAAATAAGAGACATGCACGCATGCATTTTAAATGTATTTAGATTTTCCTTCATGCAGAGGCCACATAGACTGCAGAGTAACATGCACAAACAGGCCATGCTGTGCATTTATTGATCGTCACACACTAACACATGTTTCAGAGTGCAGCAGTAAAACACACTGAGACGAGGGTCCCCGTGCTAACAGGGGAACGTCTTACCTTTGGGCTATCAGCTTCTGAGAGGTTAGGAAGGGGAGCTGGGAGGGGAAGGGATGGAGTGAGAGATACTGTGTTAGTCTACTCTGTGGGAGGCCTGCATGGGCAGGGCTGCTCTTAAACACACACAGCTTCTCTTCACTTTCCTGGAAAACCGTAAATGTTCCATGATGTTTAAATAACAAACACCTGCCACAGGTTGAGGCTCTGGAATCAATTAGCTAGTGTGTGCCCCTCTCTTATGTTTTATGATACGTGGCTAACCTTTTAGCGCTGGGTTCCTTTTTGGTGCACTCAGCAGGGTTGACACTCTTCCACACACTCCCGAATGATCCTTTGGACATCTCATCAGTGATGTTCACTGTGGCTGGATCACTCCTTCACACACACATCACAAAGGGAACACCATCATCATCACAATCTGTCTGAGTGATAAAAAACAATCAAGGTGACTTACTTGTAGTGTCCCTCTAACGGCACTTGGACAATGCCTTCCTCCTCTGCAATAATACTGTGCTCCTCCTGAGGATGAAGAAAGAAAAATGAATAAATCATCACCTACTTAAAGGTTAATTCTTTCCTGCACCTCTTCTGCGGCATCCTCCAGTTTCTTCTTCTTCCACTCTGGCATCAGGTCGTCCAGCCAGCTCAGCTCTCTCTTGCTGAAGATGAAGTCCAGCAGCTTCCGAATGAACACCAGAGCCAAGACCTGCACCAGCAGACACATCCTCCATCATCTGTATCAATCAAGTGCACACCAATACACATCAAACAGACGTGTTACCATCATGGGGAAAACAATGGCAGCCCTGGAGGTCTTGATGATCCAAAGCAGGGCCAAGCAGCTGAGCTGGATGATGGTGAAGAGGTGCACCTTCCTCAGCGGGACGTGCCGAAGGTAGATGAAGTCTGGCTGATGTTTGGCCGGCATGCCGAACAGCCTCAGACGGTCGAAAAACTGCACAGACAGGACAGACTTTAAAGGATTGTTCTCTGCAGAATAAAAACCAGCAGGGGGCGCTCAGGCTCACCTGGATGCCTCTGAGAGAGGAAGCTCCCATGTAGAGGAAGACTCCGTACAGCACAGGCATGGGGATGAACTGGAGACAGGACCAGGACAGGAGTATTCACACTTTTTCTGACTTTATGACATGATTTATGTGTGTTTTCTTTATTCCTGACCTTCAGCACAGACGTCATGAAGACGGAGCAGCCCATCAGGGTGAAGATCATGAGGCCGGTGAAGCGCTGCTCCCGGATTCCCAGGAACTTTGGCTGCTCTCCAGGAGCCGAGCACTCCGACTCAAGCTTCAGGCTGTTTACATGGGAGATGGAGAGCACTGTGGCTGCAACAAACCACGGCAGGCCCATCACAGAGCACACACCCAGCATCACCCCCACCACGAACAGGTCCAGGTGGTATCCGCAGCCTTTCTGCAGGTGTGAGATGAACATGTTTACATACGTGTGTGTGAAGTGAAGGATTCCTGAGGTGCTGCAGTACCTTGAGTTTGTGCTCCTTCCTGTTGATGATGACAGCTGTGATCTGCTGGTCCATGAAGATGAGGATGGTGCAGAGCAGAGCGGGGATGAAGGTGATGATGGTGGTCCACCACGGGTTGGGCCCTACAGGGTTTATCACCCAGCCTCGATCATCCCTGGTGGGCTGGAGAGAACATGATGTGTGTAAATCAGACGTCTGCAGCAGCTTTTTAACACATGAAGCTTCGATGTGAACTCACTTTGAACTTGCTGGGAACCTGCAGTTTAGGTGAAGGGATCCCCAGAGCGTAATCCACTAACACCATAGTGAGGATGGTGATGAAGACCGCAAAGTCACTGATGATGGATCGCACCTGGAAGGAGCAGAGACACACACAGGGAAGGGAGGGAAGAGTTCAACGGGGGCACTGAGTCCTGCACTGTATGTGTGATCCACCACCACAAGGTGGCGCCAGTACATCACAGAACTCTGTGCAAGCATCACGCCACATATTACACTCAGTGTGTCATTTCAATGATAAAGCACAGAAATTGCACACATAGAACAGCACGCACTGACTGTCTGCAGTACACTAAAACAACCAATAGATGGCAGCATGACCATAGAAGGTGGTAAAAATAAGGCACATGTACCTTTGTGGGGAAGTAGCGGCTTGTCTTGAACTCCTTGAGGAAGGCGGACATGAAGACGGTGGAGAAAAAGAGGATCACGCACCAAAAGAGGACGTCAGGGATGTAGGGTCCGTGGTGACCACAGGCGGCGCCCTCAAACTCGCCGTGCAACATCTCGCACTCCTACTGGCCCCAGACGACAACAGGGTGGCACAGAGTGATGATGTCAGTGTTTGTACTGTACTTTAAACTCCTCATTCATCCACACTACACGTCTGACAGGCATGGGTAGGCAGCACGCTGCCACCGGCGTGACTCATCTGTGATGCCGCCCCTTACATTTACATCTCCACACTCATTCTGCACGGCCAAATCCCGTGAAATCCTGCATCCCACATGTTCTTAATCCCTGCCTAGACTTATGACGCCTTTTAAAAGAGTGTGAGTGAGACACAACACGGTGCCAGAGGCTGATAAAAAACCACCCCAAATTACTACTTATTTTAGCTGTTAATTTTATTCCATACACATAGTTGGGTTCCTTACCTTGACCTCCAGCATGGTCCAGTTAATGTGTGATGCTGTGATGTTTCTCTCCTCCCAGAAGTGCAGAGTCTCATTGCTGGGGTCGCTCGGCTCCACACATGCACACCTACAGAGCAGACAGAGCACTTATTTACACACCAAACCAAACATCAGCATCCCCAGAACAGAACAGAACACAGGTCAGTCAGTGCATGATAACGCATTGAGCTCAACATGGGATTATTCACCAGCACACAAAGCCTCATTACTAAGGGAAAAAAAAGTGCATCTGCTATACCACTGTATCATCTGCCGTTACATGACGCGGTGCTGTGAGATTAAAGAGGGAAACCTGCAGCACGTACGAGTACTGGGTGAGTTTCTGGAGGTTGTTGTGTTTATTGATGGGGTAGTGCACCCCCAGGTGGATGAGCTTCTCCAGAGCCTCGTAGATGAAGATGATGCAGATCAGCGCAGCAAAAGCTTCCTCAGTGAAGCGCGTGATGTAGCAGACGAGGGAGCTAGCGTCCGTGGCCACCAGTAACAGACAGAAGAAGGCCGTCCACAGGCCGATGCAGGCCCTCAGGGAGAGGTAGGACAGGCCATATTCCCTGAGAGACACAGAGGACACAAATAAACACACAGCAGAGGTGGACATGAGGGCTGACGCTGGAAGAAAGGCAGCATACTTGCAGAACTTAAAAAGGATCTTCTCAAAGACTAGAACAGGTCCTGTGCTGCCCAGGATGGTGAGCGGCTGACCTGCAAAGAGGGAGTAGGCTATCCCCGTCATGGAAGCCCCGAACAGGGACTCGATCGCACTCTGCAAGCACAGGAAACAAAGCTCTGACACTGGACCCTGCGGAGGCCGTGCTCAGTGTGTCTGAGGCCTCTTACCACGCGGCCCTCTGTGGCCTCGCCCAGGAGTCCTCCAAAGGTGATGACAGGTGACATGCAGGCGCAGTAGAGGAAGAGGAAGGAGGCCAGACACTGGAGGCTGATGGCGTCTGTGTAGTCAGACAGGTAGTGAGGCGCCTTACGCTTGATGTCCAGGACCAACCCGCCAAACAACCTGCAGAGACACAGGGGACGTCATGAAGCGGCCTCTACGCATGTCATCCAACTGGTGCTGGTTGCCATAGCAACACCGAACGACCTGCTGCATGTGCTTTTTTTTAATACAGAGCGTCCCAGGAGGAGGAGGAGGAGGAGGAGAGCCGGTCTGATAGAAGGCTTCCAGCCAATCTCAGTGCAGCTCTCACTCCTCTATTAGAGCACCAAGATGGACACCCTCTCTCTCTCTCCTGCACACTGCGCTGCATTCTTTTGTCGTCATGGGATATTTTTTTTTCATCTTTAATCCCCTCTCAGTTTGTCCTCTGAGATCACGATGTATTATTATCAGCGAGCATGCTCACGTGTTGTTAAATAATACATGAGTGCTGCAGTATTGACGAATGTGACTGTACACTGGTTACAGTGCTTGAAACACAAAAGGTCTGAGCTGAAGAGTGAGGAATGATAACGGACAGTGAGGGCACTCTGCCTCCTCACAGAGCTATATTTACAGTCAGGCGACAGGAAGACGGCCACAAAACAGGCTGTTTCTCTTCACACTTACTTCCCAGTGCGCTGCAGCTCAGGGCCGCCGTGCCCTCCGTGTTCCTCCGACTCTCCAAGATCAGTGACTCCGTTGGGAACAGGGGGAATCTTCCTCTTTTCCTGTGTGGATACAGCACACATATACATCAGCATAACAATCTGACTGTGCAGCAGTATGTGGCTAATTCAGCACAGGAGCCAAATGACGAGCTGAAACTATTTTTATTGTCAGATAACGACAGCAGATCTGTTTTCAAAGTGCACCAAAAATAACTAATGGAGGAAAAGAAGTCGTGTTTTGGAGAGGATTGAGAACAGAACCCAGGGGAGAGGCATCAAAGCACAGAGCAGATGTTTAAATGTTTCTCAGTGGGCTGTGCGGTGCAGAAGCGACTCATAAACACGAACATAATGGCGTTGTTTACCTGTGAGGGGACGTTCTTAGGAGGCTCTATTCTGATGGAGGGGTCCCACTCTCCAGGAGGCAACACCGTCACCTGATCCAGAAACTCATCGATGCCCGCCACCAGGTCGTTCCTGTCTTTGGCTTTGTAAGCAACATCGTGGAAAATCTGCACAGAAACATCAGTTTATTCATATTATTTCCATATATGTAGGTTAACGTCTGTGCACTTCTATTTCCATGCATCCCAAAGGAGCACTGCCAACATCTGGCTCAGAGCGAGCATTAGCTCATAGCTGCACTGTGGGAAACCTCCTGTCATGTTGTTGTTCTCATCAGCAGCTGGATACTCTGTGTGTGTTTTTCCTCCTCAGCTGGCAGCGTGTTAAACCTGGACAAAGAGCCTCTCACCTCATCAGTCATCAGTGTAGCAATAGAGCGACCGATCTCATGGTACTGTGGTCCTCTTCCCAGAGGGCCCAGCAGGATGAAGAGGAACCTGTGCAACACAAAGGACAACACCGTGTGGGTGACATTGTTTTTCTAATGAAGCATTCAGGGCATGTGTGTGTCTGTGTGTGTGTGTGTGTGTGACCTGGTGGTGATGGGAACTTCAGCCAGGCCGTTGAGCAGCACCGCAGGAGACAGGCGGATGAAGGCCACCACAGGGCGCTCGAGGAATTCCAGCTCACCTACCAGCACGTTGGAGGCCTCAGCACCGGGAGGGATCTTCTTCATGAAGTGGAGGTCGATCTGTGAGAAAGAGTTCACACGTAACCTTAGCCCAGTTAAACACACAGCCCCGGCTATCGATGACGCTGAACAAACAGCCGGAGCGGCGGTGGGTCCGCCGGCTCACCTTGCTGAAGTCCACAGCGCTGTTTTCTCGGCTGACGTCCTGTTTGCCCTCATTGTTGGCCGGCTGGGACTGAGGTGAGACCGTTTGGCCTGTCGGGCAGAGCAGGAGACAAACATGAGCCAATGGCAGCGCTGCTTTCCCACACAGAGGCTGCGGTGAGTGAGGGTGCAAGTCACATTCTCTGAAACGTCTTTTGCTGTAGGTGCTAAAAACCTTTAGCCCTGCTGACAAAGACTGGTGAGTGAGCTCAATATTAGACCTTTATGGTGGTTTCCATCTTTGACATCAGTCAAAGATAAACTTCATGTGACGCATCAGTCTCTAGGCTCAAAATATAAAAGTCAGTGTCCAGCTGTGTGTTAGATAAGAGCAGTGATATGTCTGTCTGCTCCATATGTTTAACCAGGACAGCTAATATTTGATCTGTAATAATTGTTTTCCACTGAACAAACAGGTGTTTCCATATTCATATTTCACAGACAGACATGGTGGACATGCTCATTTAAAATGTAACATGCAGGAAATATGTTTGTGTTATCAACATGAGTTTCTGGTTAGTAGCACCTCTAGTTTCATGTGTTATTCAGAGTGTTTTCTCTCCGCTATAACTATCTACACTGTGGTTGCCTGTGCAGGTTTCCTGCTCTGTGTCGTCCTGTGTGATGGGACTGTAGCCTTGTGCAAGTGCCTGCAGGACGCTAAGACGTTTAGCCTTGTCCACATCTGGGCTCATATTGTCGCAGCTCCTGGAGGAGCTCAGAGGTGACAGAGGGGAGGACAGAAGACAACACACACACCGTCTGTACACCCTGAAGGGAAAGGTCTGTCTGAGTGTGCTTTCAGGCTTCATGCTAGGAGAGTTAAGGCTGTTTACTGCGAATGGCACAAACACACACACATGCAAAGTACAGGAGACGAGAACACACACACAAACAGGGAGAAACACAGACAAGAGGAGAGAATGAGATATCAAACAGCAGTAAAACACAGATGGATAAACACTGGAATATCATGCAGTCAATATTTACAAGTGATCGCCATGGAAACGCCTCAGACACACTGATGCATACACGTGATGCTTCTCTCACCATTCTTGTCCATGGAGTGAGGCTCGGACTGCTTCTTGCCGATGTCGGCGAAGGAGCGGACGATGGGGATGCGGTTGGCCAGTTTCTTGTGGTTTTGGTGGTGGTGCCGTTTCAGCAGAGCCTCGCGGATCCTCCTCCTGGCATCCTGACCCACAGGCCCGGACACCTCGTGCTGATCCAGAACCATGTCTGAGTGAGGGAGAGGACAGGCTCACAGCTGTGTTTTTCATTCAGTGTGTGTGTCCCTGTGTGGCAGCCAGCGATGCTAAGCTGATTATTTCAGCAAAAAATAAATTTAAAAAAACGACCCACTGCGACTGATCTAATCGCACCAAAACCTACGGTGGCCGAGAGGGGCCAAACGCACTGCAACCACCCGAAGCGTCTCAGCTTCAAATGCAGAAACGGTGCAAATTCACAAACACAAACTCTCAAGTCTAAACAAGATACAAACAG
>JAVQJX010025195.1:0-10537 GCA_036025115.1 Ambassis agassizii | reverse complement strand
TGTTCAGGTTGTTGAGCAGAGTGGTGTCGCTCTCACAGCTCCGTGGCGCGGGCCTGTAGTCTGTGATGGCCTGAATGCCCTGCCATAGACTCTGTGCATCCTTGCTGTCTTTGAAGTGGGAGGTTATCTTGTGTGTGTAGTCCTTCTTGTAGATGGCAGTCTATATAGTTTCTTTCTGAAATTGGCCACAAGCAAATAAAAAAGTAAAATGAAAGTAATGTCCAGCATAGACAATAAAAAGGGAAAAGCAAAATAACAGTTGATGATGCAGGAAATATGATTTTAGCAGCCCTGCATCAATAAAACCTGACTTCCCCTGCGGGGACACAGATAAACAGATTTTACTTCCAAGGCTGTCATTTGTGCATCTTTTTCATGGCCCGGTGCATTTTTTTAGCTTCTCTTCTGTGGGGTAATGAATCATTCACTCAGGGATTAAGATAATTCTGAGCTCTAACGACCAATTAACGCAGGAACTCAAGAGGCCTTTATCTGAAAACTAATATTTTCTCCTCAAACCACAAGGAGCAGTTGCCGTTAGAGGGTTTATGTTTCTGTTTGTTTATGGTTTAATAGGGTTGACTGCAGCCACCCGAGTACTGAAACTGGAATGAGCTTTGTGCACCTGTTAGTGAGAGAACACAGAGAAATGTACCAGCAGTGTGTCCTGTAATGTTACACCAAAGTGAATACACTCAACAGTGGTGAGCACAAAATTTAGTATTATGCTATGCTGTGCTGTGGAAGAAAAAAGCTAAAAATGTCACAGTCCTCATATACCTCATGTACTTAATTCATTTCTTTACTGGAAATATAGCTTTCAAGCAAACGTAAGATGACAGAGGTTGTTGATTGTGGCCTAAAAGTCATTTTTAGAAAATACAGCATATTTTGTTTTTATTATATTTCCCTCCACATTCAGTCATAGATCATTCAGACCCTGTCTTTGACTGCTGGTTGACACAGTGTTGTTCTCAGATAAAAAACAAAACAGAGACGCTGACCATGTAAGGAAACCTTCCCTCTAAATAAGGCTACAACCCCCACTACCTACAGTATATTGTACATTCTTTGCACAACTACAGGCAGGCAGAGCAAAAATCAAAACGCTGCTTTGTGGAGGGTGAACAAGATTAATGAACAGATTGTAATTTGAACTCTTGTCATTGCAGCAGTGGCTCAGAGGCAGATGATGCTCTGCAAAACATGGAGTCATTATGGAAAGTGACTGGTGTTTACTTCAGTATATTTAATCCAAGGTCAAGTAATCGGACCAACAGTCAACACAGCTTGTATCTCTGAGTGGGTTTTACAATAAAAGCCTGAGTGCTTTATTTTTCTGCTGAGTTTCTGACAGAGAGCCTCTGCACGTCCTCTGGAATGTGACTTGGTTGTCTCCGTCTGCTCAGCTTTTAGGTAACAATACAAAGAGACTGCCTCCAGTTGATGATTTCACTGTCATGGTACACACACACACACACACACAAACAAACACACTCCAACATACACACAAGTAGCTAATCAATGCTTCCTCATCTGTGGGCCATCGATCACAGTGAGAAGTGAAGGACCGAAACACAAAGTAAATGAAGCTCCATTTTATTTCTCTGAAAGACAAACAATGTCAAGATGTTTTGGTCAATATGTTCAACAACTGTCAGTGAACAAAAGGCTGTATAACAGCCTTGACAGCATCTCACCTTGTAAGAGGATTCTTGCACTCTGAATACCGTTATTTTGAGCACACAACAACAACACAACAACAAGCCTTTTGCAATTATCTGCCAGTAAATCAATACAAAAACATTCTCTCAAAATGTACACCGGTCTTACTGTCAAATCATTAGTTTCCACTGGTGGTGTGTTACATGTTTCAGTTGTTATCTTTACATCCAGTGCTCATTAGAGACAGTTATAGAAGAGGATGTATGTGTTAGCACAGCGGAGACAGATGACTTACAAATGGATGCAGAAATGTGCTGACTGGATTCAAAGGTTGATGCTAGAAAGCAACAAAATTCTAATGAATGGAGCCACAACATCTTAAACAAGTCAAATACCCAACATAGAGTACAGAAATATTATGTGAGTGGAATAAAAAATGGCTTGTGTACAGGAATGAGCATGTCAAAATGCATCTGACTCAGTACACTATCCTAAATCCTTACATGGTATCAATCACCCACAAGGAAAATTGGTATTACTATATGCTACAACTGGATAAGCTTGAGGAGTGAAGTGGAGTTTCTCACACTTCTGCAGGCACTCAGTGCTCATCGTGGGCTCCATAAATCCAACAGCAGCTAGGCAGTGGTGGGGATGCTCTTAATTTATGGACCCGAAGCACCAAAGGCAGAAGGAAGAAGCATGAGAGTGATTAAATGAACTTGACACAGCTGTGACATACAGGTGGTGGAGACTGTGTGTCAATTTTGCAGACCTGTGACAAAAGAAATGTCTAACTCTAATGCTAGAGAGGGAAGGCTGTGAGACAGGCACTCTGTGGGAAGAAGGCAGTCTACTGTAAATCAGATGCAGGGAGCTGTGCGATGTTCATTCACTATCCCGAGGAGACACACGTACCCACTGAAAATCACAGTGATTGATGAGCTTAGTGGATGCTTACATAGCACATGAGCGAGTTGTTAAACTCATTAGCCTCCATTGGACTTCAAATACACAAGTGTGCGGACGTTATGGGAGAGAAATGAGCAGCAGATGCATCTGATGCTTCTGGTTGTGTTATGTTTACTCAACTAGAAAACCATACATCCTTTTTTTCTGTATGTGTGTGCTGTACATCACAACATAAACAGGTGCACCATCTATTTATATTTCTCCCTTCTGAATAATAAAACTTAAAAAAACAAAGTGCACTCAGAGGCTATTTAGCATGACAGATGTGAACAGATGAGAAGGTCAAATACATCAAAGCAATGAAGAGAAAGTTCTAAACCCTGCAGAAGGGAGGCTGTTTTTAAGAAATGTATTTATAATGGAATAAAAATGTCAACATAAGAAAATAAAGCAAAAATAATATAACAGTCATCTCTCTCTGTGGTCTCCCAGAGAAGGTCGCCAAGTGTTTCAGTGGGATTTGTTTTAATTCTTACTCTACTGCTCTTCATGCCTTCAAGGTAATTGGCAATCTCATTTCGACTACGCTTGATTTAGCACCCCTGTAAATGTTTTTCAGTGTTTAAGAAGTCAGCAGCGAGCGCAGCGAGAGACTTCAAACTCTCATGGGTTCCTTTGTGACATTCAGCAATGGATAGAAACTTCTCTTATAAAACAGTAATGAATTGTGGTCATTTTTTTTCTTATACTATTTTAGTGGCAATTTGGCTTTAACAAGTTGTTATAGAAAGAAGTATACAGAGGAAAGTGCCCATTAATTACTTTTTCCACTATATACTTTCAGTCTGTGAACATGTTCCATTAGTGTGTTCTAAGAAATGGTCGCCTCAAAATCACACTTAGGGTTTTTTCTTTAGCCTGCAGACCTGTATATCCATCCTGATCTTTTTTGGTGTGAGAAAGATTTTGGTGTGAGACTGAGAGATTTCTTCTCTCTCCAAAATAATGAAAAAATATCAATGTTTCCTTCAAAGTCATGATCAGGAGAGTTTTGTTTAGGCTCTTAAGTTACTTGGTCTTGCTTTCAAGAAAGAAACAAGGCTCCTCCCCTGTCATTTAGTGCTTGAACACCCACAATCTAGTTCCATCACTCAGCAACTCACAAAAAAATAACAGCACCGCAGGCAACCAAACTCCTGTAATAGAAAAACACTTTACTGAGAACACACCTTCTGAGCCATTTACCAGAGGTCTCCAGGCTGGGTGATGTTTATATGCATATGAAATGACAAATGCAGTGTTTAAACAAGAAGATGTTTCTGATCAAAATGAGATGATTTCTCTTTTAATATGGTGAATAATCAGTAACAAACATGCCTCTCTTAGCACATGGAGGAAATTTGTAACCACAGAATACAGAGAGTAAACGTAATAAAAATACAAGATTTGCTGCAGCTCCACCTCCAACAGCTCACTGTAGTCCAGGTTTGTGGAGGATGATGATTGACAGAACCTGATGAGAAGATTTAAAATGACGGACACATCAAAGATAAGCAAGAGGTGGTGCAGACAGACGGATGTCTGTATGTAAAGGCTATCAGACCAGTCAGAGCAACTGGGAAGAAAGCATTTTAAAAAGCTTGTTGCTGGTGATTACTTCTCTTTGTTTCACTTGCAGATGTGTGGCTGATATGAAGCAAATAATATGGAAAATAATTCATTTAATAATTAACAAGATCAATTTGCACTTAAAATCAGATTCTCCATTCAATACATTCAAAGTGTGGATTTCTGGAAAAAAAAATGCAAATGTCAGAGTGTATCGCTGATCGGAAATAAAAATAGTGCTCAAAGCAGTGAGTAAAACATCACATTGAATCAAACTTTTACTGCCCTGACATTTAAAAGAACTCAAGCCAACTGCTTATAAAAAAATCCATTTACTTGGTTGGTTTCTAATATACTGTCATTCACAAACAGGCTCATCTTTATGTCATCTGAATCATTCCTGAAAATAACACAAAATACACTGTATGCTGTGCACAGGATCCTTTATATGTTTCTAAATCGGACACAGTAAGTGTTAAAAATGAAGGAAAGCTAGATGAGACAGCCACACCGGAAGAAGGAAATGAATGGATGTCTTTTTAAGGTATGTGTGTGTGTGTTGTGTGTTGTGTGTATGTTTGTAGCCATCATCTTTACAAACAAGAAATCACTCTCTCACCATTATGCAATGAATCATTCACTGAGCACTGCCAACACCGCTGGACATGCATCGCTGTCTTTCAGAGATACCAACAGTTAAAACATTTTTTAATAGAATATCACTACTATAAAAGAAATCAGTGTGTCTGTATGTTTGTTTGTTGTTTTTTAGGTTCAGGAGTTTGTTGTCTTCTCAAGGCTGTGGTGCTCTCTTCACAAGGTTTTTGGCACTTTCAAAACAAAAGGATTTTGAAGGATGACCTTGCATTAGTCTGTTCATCTTTGCAGCTCCCCAGAGGCAATATAGTATGTTCCATATGTGTCAGATAAAAAAGGAACTTGTTTAAAGTTGTTTTTTTTTAACAATAGAATAACAATAATCAGTACTGATAATCCAACAGAGGACAGAAATAATTTAAAAAGGAAAAAAAAAACGGCACAATGATAAATGATTGAAAATACTGCATAGTACAAATGCCCCGTAGCTGTTTTTGTCCGTCCTGTTCTACACAGTACAGAAGGCCAACAGGGACAGACCACAATGAGACAGACTCATCAGTTTTTCCAATGACCAAGGAAAAAAATTCACTCAAGGAGATTCCAAAAACTGACCGCTGGCTGATGCTGCTAGGACAAAATGAAGTCCACGGTATCATCCTGCCCTTTCAGAACAAGCTCCAAATGGTTGAACCAGACACACCACATGATATATGATCCCTGGAAAGAAAGGAGGTGGCTGCTGGAAAGTCAGTCAGCTAGAATCACCAGGTGTTATTCAGGTTCACTGCTATTTGTGGTCTTGTCCCACTCTATGCTCTCCTCACTGTGTGTGGGAGATTGGAGGGCCCCAGTGGCCCCCGCAGGACGCATCCTGAGTCCCTGGAAGCGTCGACACTCTGGACAAATGCGAATGTGGCTGCACCCCCTTGCAACTAGGGCAGCTTCCTGCGCCAGCCTGTGGGAGAGGGGTTCAGGCAGTCCAGTGCCCCCACACAGCTTGCCGTTGCTGAGGCTGACAGCAGCAGCTCGCGCCCGGCGTTCCTCCAGAGGTAAGGGCCGCGGCCGCAGCATTGACGACGCCCGTCTGCGCCTCACCTGCAAGCTGTCGTGGCACAGAACGATCCCCTGGAGCTCCCGCAGCATCTCCTCACACACTGACTGCTGCAAGCACACACACAGGAAGAAAAAGACAGGGCAAAGGGGGATAAGAGAGGGAGAGAAAGAAAGGGAGAGAGCCAGACAACTCACTGACTGACTGACTTTATCAGGACAGACTGATGGACACACAGACACATAACACATACATTTCATAGTTACTTCTCTGATCAGTGAACAACACAGAAATGGATGAGTAAACAACAGGAAAAAAAAAACAACACATACACAGAGTACATATGTACACATGTGGCACACACATTTCCTCCTGATGATCGAGTGGTTCACTTAATTAAAGTGCTGCACACAAGCACAGTAACTACACAAACACACATATGCAAAGTAACACACACACACACAGGGTTCAAAAATTAGTGTGAAACATCAATCTGTGATGCTTTGGCAGAAGAAATCACATGAGTTGGTTTTTGACTTTCACATTCCGAATGTTTATTGAATTAAAATCACAGTGTGGAGGCCAGACAATTATCAAGTATCTTTTAAATAAATCACATCAGGAGTAATTATATCACTGCATGCACAGCTTTCTATGATTAGTCAAAAATAGCACAGCAGAGCTGCTTCACTAAGAACAAACTGGCCTTTATCTGCGTGGAAAAAGCCCCAGACTCCAAAGCGCCTGGTCAAACTACACTTATTGCTTTTAGTCCTGACTCCAGACGAAGTTACATTAAAATGTGTAGGATTATGATTCTGACGCGCTACCAGTCTAAATCAGTTTTCACAGAGAAAATTCCTTTTTCTTGAAGTAGAACTCTTCCATCTAAAAATGAACAATCCTTCCTTCTGCTTCCCACACCTGGTTGAGTCCATCATCAATGGGAAATTCTGGATGACTGCTATTACTGTCCACCATTCACCACCTGTTCACCTTCAGTTGATGTAGGCACAATCCAAGGCGATCTTTTAAAGCTCCCATGAAAGTGATGATTTTATATGATATACCTGGTACACATAACCCACTCACCAGTGGGCATACTAATTTTGCAGCCAATGAATTCCTTAGAATATTTACCTGCCTCGTTGTGTGTCACTCTGCGGTTGGAACTGACTAATCAGAGTAAACCTAGCTTTAAACAAATAGCACTGCTTGCTGCTGCATGGGCACTTTAAATCAAAATACAATGTGTGGATTAAGGCTAAGATAAAACAGCCACAATTGCTGGTAGAATGTACTAACCACTAAAATAGATCTAACTACATTCATTAGTTTAGTTCATACATCATATATATTCCAAGTAATATACGACTACTGCAATACAACATATGTATATCTATATATATTCTGAGTAAGGTAAAAGTGAGGTATGTCTTTGGTTTTGTGCTGTTTCTGCCTCAGCCGCCAGATGAATCAAGAAGGCTGTGTCAAGTAGAACCCAGGGGAATAACAAGTAGAAGAGAACGCTACACTTCCTGTTAAAGCAGTGTACTGTGGGACAACCTAGCAGCTCCACAAGGGGGAGGCTGCCATGGAGGGGAGAGGGAGACAAAGCAGATGCAGGTTAGATAGCCCTCTCTCACCTCATTTCCTGGTGCCTGCCTTAACATCCAGACAAACTCCAGTACCGCCATGAAGATAGCCACCAGCAGGCCACACACTAACACCACGAAGATACCACCGATGTTCTCCATACCCAGACCTGGGGAGAGATATCAGCATATGGTAAGAGACATCAGGAGCTGACGATGCCAGAATGAAACTAGAGGCTGACCTTTGGCACGGTGGTCCTCCTCCTTTGGACACTTTCCACCATCCCACCACTTCCTCTTGAGGATCTCCAAACGATTGTCCTCCTGCAGTTTGAGGATGGCGAGGTCAAACTCATCACGGTACACTGAGCCTGGACAAGAGAGAGAGACAGACACACATCACTATGGTGCACATATAAAAGTTCAAACAAAAGTTCAGACAAAAACAGCTACACTTGCTACCCGGTGCCAACACACTCAAAACTATGTCACGCCATCAGGCAGCTTTATAGGAGGCTTGCTACAATTACGTTGTATAGGTCACAGCACAGTATGTGGTATGGAACATCTTCCACTACAGAGTGGGTTTATCTACCCTTGAAACATCAAACGATTGAAATTAATCTTGTTTACTTTAAGGGCTGTTTTTTCCCTCTGTGTGCAGTTCGACTCAACCTGAGATCAAAGTATACATAAACCCTGTGTTTATACTCTCAGAGCAGCAAGTGAGTTGTATAGAAACAGTCTCACATTCAACAGGAACAATATTTCAAATTCCCTTTCTCTTGTCTCAGTTCTCCCTGCACAGCATGGAAACAGTTGCTCTATTAGGCTCTTCTAGTTTCTCCCTTTTTGCATCATTGTGCCCCATGATAGCTGCTAATAGTTTGGCTTTACTAAGGCTTTGCTTTTCTATTTAACTGTCTTGTCATGTGACATTTTGAGTGTATCCTCCAACTAACAGCCCTGCACTTCATTCCTCTGTCTGAGTTTCACTATGAATTATACTGAAAATTTAAGTAAAACCATTAGCTCTGTCCTCTGATGTCTTTATGTTACACTGAACTTCTTTTCCCCACTACTTCTCTAATTAACTGTCTTCTGACTTCGCAGCCCCATTGGATGTTAAATCTCCACTCACCCAGTGGCATGCCGATACCGTAGCCCTTGGTGTCAAGCAGTCCACCGATCTGAGTCAGGTTGCAGTTCCTCTGGCGGTAGTACTCGTTCATGGTGCTCTCTAGCAAGTAGGCATAGTTAGAGTTGAGGACTCGGGCGATCCCCTCCTCTGTGCTCTTCACAAACACGCTGGGCTGCTTTGAGTGCATGAAGTTCCACATTCGCTGGTACGTCTGGTAGCGAGAATTCTACAGAGAGATGATCAAAGACTCAATCACCAAACGCCTGTCAGATGAAGAAACATTTTATTTTTCAACAAGTACACTTCTAGCACTGAGGGTTCAGAACAAAAACATCAACTTAACATCCCCACCTGTCTTCTATGTTCTCTTGACCTGTCTTCACTGAGATATTTAAGGTCCAGTGGAAAGAAAAGAAGCAGCAAGGAACTCAAGGCTTTCCCTTTGGCTAATATCATCCTTCACTGTCTCCCTCCCCTGTAACATGTTTCTTTGTTTCTCACTGTCTCTCTCTCTCTGAGGTCAAATCTTCAGAAGATAAAAGAGGATAGTGTGGGGCCTGGACAGTGCCCATCTCCCAAAGGAGAAAGATATTGAATGGTTGTGGCAAAGAACAGACAGGAAACAGATAAAACCTGTGGTTAGATGAGGAAGACGGGAAGGACAAGAAGTGATGAAGAGGATAACATCACTGACGGCCCATTGATCGGAACAGGCTCTGAGGTGAGTCTCTGCTTATGTATGTATGTGGGACTGAAGAGCATAAACAATACATCATATACGGTGATGTGCATAACCTCAGACCTGGAAGAAGGTCATTGTGGATCCTCCGTGCATGGTACCGTACTCTATCGCCGTCTGATCTGCCAGGTCATCCACTGACTCTATTGGCACCTCCATCCTCTGCACTGTTAGGAAGGCAGCCAGGTTGGCGGTGTATGATGAGATGATGATTAATGTGAAGGCCCACCTGTGTGGAAAAGGCAGAGGACAAGAGCAGATGTATTCACCTATAAACGTATGTAAATGGAGGGCTGATGCATGAAGATAGATTATCTGGGTGAATGTGTGGGAGGATTAAAATAACTCCGCACCTGAGAGGAGACGGCACAACAGAATTTTCAGTGGATGATGTGGTGGATGGATGGATGGGAAGGGTAGAGTATTGAGAGAGGTGACAATGCTCGGATTGAATGAAGTTTTAGCTGCAGAGACAGATGTACACAGATGATGCCTCATGTGTCACTACAGTTCCAAAGATGAAATGGAAAAAAAAATCATGATGGAGGAATCTGCACAGAAACAGAACAGGCTGAAAAAACATGCATGTGTCTCTGTAGTGAATACTAACCACACTCCACTGACACAACGTGTAGACAGAGCTCTGGGAGCAATAGTGGATCCTTGCTGCATGAAGCCGCCAACTGGGAACCAAAAACTGTTGCCAAGTGAGTACTGGTTGATCAACAGGTTACAGCGTCCCTTTAGACAAGGGTGGGGATTGTACCACTCATATGGTGTCAATCTGGGGAGAAAGAGACAATGTGGTTAGAGTCAGGAGGGAAATGACTAACAAGAGTGGGAATGAAAGCTGGATTTAGTATTCGGAAAAGAGCTAAACTCAAGAGGCACAAAGCGAGGGAAATGGAAGAGCAAAACAACTCCAACAGTCAACTGAGCACAAAGTCACCTTGGCTCTCTGGAGACAGAATCAACCTGATTTTCACTCCGCAAATCCTGTGTATTTAAATTGTGAGGATGTAGGCAGTGTAGTTGTCAAATGTTGCTGCTGCTCCAAAGGTATGTGACAACTCTGTTAGGAGCTGCTTAAAACCACACCTGATATCACTTCACCAAAATGCATATTTAACAAATCAGAGATGACTGATGAGTTTGTGGCCTCATTATATGACTGCAGTGTTGAACTCTTTAAGTCATTAAGCACAAAGTTTGAAGGCTGGTTTAGT
>JAVQJX010025186.1:0-14779 GCA_036025115.1 Ambassis agassizii | reverse complement strand
GCACCTTTCTGCATGTCACACAACTCCTGATGTGCTTAGCCACAACCTTGCTGGCACCCATAATCCAGTACCCATTGGCTCTGAGGGTGTTCAGAGTTTGGCCTCTGCCTTGATGTTGTGCCTTCTTGTGACAATAATCCAGAATCAGTTGAGTGACAATGCCTTCCTTAGGAAGAATCACTGGGTGTTTAAGTTCAAACGATGTAGTGGATTTTCTTAACCTGCCCCCTACCCTAAGTAGGCCATTTTCAAGAATGGGATCAAGTTGGTACAACTTGTGTGTTTTGGGCAGTTTGACTGCATTTTGACTCAGCTGTTTTAACTCTTGTTCAAAGGCTTCTTTTTGCGCAGCTTTTATGAGTGCTAAAGATGCTGCTTGTCTCTTTTCAACACTAACTGGTCCTGTTTTATCTCCTTTTGTGATTCCTTTTATCCGTGCAGCAACGTTAACTGCAGTACTCCAGTCTGAAAATCTAGAGAACCTCTCCAAAAAACCGTCAGTCTCGGAGGCCTGTTTTTTTAGAGCTTTCACTTCAGGATCTCCAACTAAAAGCTCAGGAGGGAGTGGATTTGTGGCCAACCTTTGCTCCCAAAGAAATCTCGGTCCAGTGATCCAGTTTGATTCAGTGAGCTCTGTCACCTTGAGTCCTCTAGATGCGTGATCTGCTGGATTTTGGTCTGTTTCAATGTAGAACCACTGATTTGGATCTGTGAGGTCTCTGATCTTTTGTACTCTATTTGCTACAAAAACATGAAATCTGCGTGCTTCATTTTTTATGTAGCCAAGCACCACCCTGGAATCTGTCCAGAAAAACTCCTCATCTATCTTTAACTCTAGCTCTGCTCGGAGGAAGTTGGTTACTCCTGCAGAAACTGCAGCCGCAGTGAGCTCAAGGTGTGGTATGGTGACTACTCTTGTGGGTGCTACTCTGGCCTTTGCTATGGCCAGGGCACAGTGTACTTTGTCATTTGTTACAAGTCTAATATATGAACATTGCCCATAACCACTACTGCTAGCATTCGAGAAATGATGCAGCTCTATTTTCTGGATTTCACCAAAGTTTTCAGGAATGAAGCATCTCTGTATTTTAATCTTTGAAAGATTTTCAAGATCAAGGAGCCATGCTTTCCATTTAGTTTCCAGTGCAGGTGGAATGGGTTCATCCCATCCAATGCCTCGTTTACACATTTCTTGAAGGACTTGTTTTCCGATCAGTATGAAGGGAGAAAGAAATCCCAACGGATCATACACACTTGCAACGGTTGCCAGAATCCCTCTCCGAGTAGCTGGCTTTTCCTTGAGGTCTACATTGAATGAGAATGCATCTGTTTCTACATTCCATTTGACTCCTAGAACACTTTGCATCGGCATGTCAGAGTAGTTCAGATTTACATCTTTGCCGTTACAAGCACGCTCAGACTCTGGTATGACATCCAAGACCTCCTTTTTGTTGCACACAAATTTGTGTAGGCGCAACTTGCCTTTTGCACAGATGTCTCGTGCTTGGCTGACCAGCTGTTTTGCTCTTTCGATCGAGTCCACACTAATCAGCCCATCATCAACGTAAAAGTTTTTGCAAATGAAGTTGGCTGCTTCGGGGTAGTCCTTCTCATGTTCACGAGCAAGAAACTTCATGCCATAGTTTGCACATCCTGGTGAGGATGATGCTCCAAAGATATGCACACGCATACGATATTCTTTGGGCTCAGTTTCAGTTTCACCATCCTGCCACCACAGGAACCTTAAGAAGTCTCGGTCTTCAGGACTGACATGAAAGCGGTGGAACATCTTTTCTACATCGCATGTGATGGCGATTTGATGTTGGCGGAATCTGCAAAGAACTCCAATGAGGGTATTGGTCAAATCTGGACCAGTAAGAAGGTGCTCATTTAGAGAAGTGTGCTCACTTTTAGCACTGCAGTCAAACACCACTCTTATTTTCTCTGGCTTTCTTGGGTGATACACCCCATGGTGAGGTATATACCATGTGTTACCAAGCTGGGATGTGCTGTCTGCTTCTTCTGCATCACCATCTTCAAGGACACTGTTCATGAATCTCACATAATCCGCTTTGTATTTTGGATTCCTTTCGAATTTTCCTTTCAAATGTTTCAGACGTACTGTTGCAAGTTGCTTATTATTCGGAAGTTGCGGACGGTGTCTGAAAGGTAAAGGCATTTCCAAATGACTTTCATCGTTGTAATGAACGTTTTCGTTCAGCAACTGCAAAAACTGAATGTCCTCTTGTGATATGTTTCCTTCTTTGGGGTTTGTGTCTGTAAAATCTGTTTCCAACACTTTGAGAACAGAAGAGGGTGTGATGGATGGCAGCTCTTTCACAGCAACCCGATGGCATGATCCTATAACATCCCTAGCATTTGACCAAGACTGAGTGGATCCCACTATACTCCAACCTAAGTCTGTTTTTACAGCGTAGGGGTCATAATCATTGCCTGCTATCACCTTTCTTGGTTTTAGAGCTCTTGCGCAATCATAACCAATCAGAAGTGCTGCAGGACAGTCTAACAGATTGGGCATTTCCTTTGCAATACTCTGCAGGTGAGGCCATGCCTTTGCAGTGTTATAAGTGGGAATACCGTTTTGTTCAACTGGAATGTATTCACGAGTGTATGTGGGTGGGAGCTCTATGTATTCTTCTGAATGGTATCCTCTTACTTGAAGTCCATTCACTCTGTGACTTGGCACAACAGAACCTTTGTCTGTTATGGTTGTGAGCTTTAACTTCACAGGTTCGGTAACTGCTTGAATTTTTTCACAGATTCCTTCGTCAATGAACGTATTGCTGCTTTGTGTGTCTAGCAGAGCATAAACCAAGGTTTCCTGTTTGTTACTTTTTGCACAAGACAGCCAGACAGGAACAATCATTGCAGTCCGATCACTTGTGTCCACTGTCACCTTGTTTGACACAGCCAAAGTGTTTTCCTCTGGTGGTGGCGTTTCAGATTCTTCCACTTGGACACGATCCTCATGAAGTGGAGTAGGATGACTTTTCCTGCAAATATTACAGTTAGCTCTCTGACGACAGTTTTTGGAAAAATGTCCAACTCTCAGGCAGCCGAAACACATGTTGTTTCCTGTGACAAATTTCTTCTTTTCTTCGATCGGCATTGCTGCAAACTTTTCACATTTGTAAATGAAGTGACTTTCCTTACAGCAAATGCATTCAATCTGTTTTTTGTTCCAAACTGAAGACGGGTTGGTTTTAGCTTTGTTGCTCTGTGCTGCACTAGAGGTCTTTGAGCTTTTGGTCACTTTCGTTGTAGCTAGAACATTCGCTTTAAGGTGTTTATGCTCCTTTTCTGGTTTTTCGAATGCCTTTAATGCAAACAGAGAGGAGACTGGGTTACATGCTACTCGTGCTTCCTCAGCTACGAATTCAGCAAACTCGGCAAACCCTGGATATTCTTTTCCTTCATCCAGCACTTTTGTCACATGTCTGTTCCATCGAGTTGTTGCCCAGTCGGGAAGTTTTCTGAGTATTTTTTGATTTTCCTCACAATCGTCTAAAACCCTGAGACCTTGCACATAGGGCATAGCATTTTTACAAGAAATAAGGAAATCACTGAACTCCCTTAGTCTGAGTGACTCCTTTGACCCAATCTTTGGCCAACTATTTAGTTTTCCTCTGAATGCTCTCTGTACAACAAAAGGATGGCCATAACGTTTACTTAAGGCCTCCCAAGCCTGTGTGTAGGCTTCTTCATCGCTGCGATAGAATGTTCCTTCTAACACACCAAGTGCTTCTCCACTTATGTATTTTTTCAGATAGAACAGTCTGTGTGTTGAATTTGTACAGCTTGTCTCAATAAGAGCCTTAAAGGACGTGCTCCACTCTATGAACTTCAGAGGATCTCCAGTAAATACAAATGGCTCTGGAGCTGGAAGTCTCGTCAGAGTCAGGGATTCCTTCAGTGCTTCAACTAAGGACATCTCACTATCCTTTACTGCTATCTCACTGTCACTAATTTGAGGAACAGAAACTGTAGTTGAGATTTGAGTGTTTCTTGTTACAGGAAAGGCAGGCGGGACTGAACTCAAACGAACTTGGGGGTAAGAGCTATTGTTTAGCTGTACTGAGGGCTGACTTGACAAAGTGACCCCTTTTCCACTCTCTCTTATTTCAGCATTCACCTTTGACTCCTCTTCAGCATAAACGTTATATTCAGCTTCTATTGCCTCAAGATCTCTTTGATTTTCCAACATTTTCAACTTCTCCTGTTGAGCCACTATCTCTTGTCTTTGGGCAGAGATTTCCATTTCTCTACTAATTTCAGCCCGTTTTGAAGCTAAACGTGCAGCAGCTTCTGCTCTTTTTGCAGTTAGCTGACTGCTTTGCTGACTTGAGCTTCCCTGACTTTTTCCAGCTCTTGATACTGTTGAACCATATATTGACTTTGCATCCTCTCTTTGTAGTAACTTCTGGAGTGATTCTTTCACAGTTTCAGTATCAAACTCCTTGGTTACATCTGCATAACGCCTTTTCAGTAGGAGAATGAGTTCAGCAGAGACTGAAGAGCAACTATCCATTTTCCTTCTTATGTCTTGAGATGGTGCTGCTAATGCACGTATAGCGTCATAATTACATTTTACAGCTAACTCACATTGATCAATCGCACGGATCATGTCACCTAACTCTGCTTTAGAGCACTGCCCTTTGAATTTGGACCTCGTCAGCTGAACTTCTGTCTTAAAACCCATGTAAGTTGATAAAAAACGTCTCTCATTATCTATCAACTCATCTCTCTTAAGCTCAAACATCTTTTCGGTCAAATGTTTCTCCCGCTCGGAACGTCTGACTTCTGGTTCACCAAGAGGACCTGTTTGGGGTAATCCAATTTTGTGTATTTCAAGATCTGCACAAATCTCCCCTATACGTACTTCAACCTGTTCTCTTTCTGAATCCTCAAGGTCACTGTCTAACTTGCTTTCTAACTGAGCTTTTTCTGACTTTAAAGCTTCAATAACGACCTCCAAATCACACATTTCAGTTGCCATTTTCACAGTAAGTTTCACAGTAATATTGACTGTATCTTTGAAGTAGTTAACAATGACAGGGACTTAACAATTGCAACCCTCTTATTTCAAAAACCAAATAATATTAGTGTGACCGAGTAAATATTTCAGAAGCCCCTTTTACACATTACTCATCTTTAACTTCCTTTGCATCTGTCTTAACGAACTATAATGACACAGTCTGACCTGATATGCATGATTATGCATTATGGTGAAATGTTACTGTAGCAGTCCCTTTTCAACACCTTGGCCGCTGATTCGGACACCCAGCTGCTGCAGGCCTGAAGACATAGAGGCGGATGGATGTAGACTTGCACCTTGGCTAAAGTTCTTCAAGCCGTAGCTGCATCGCAGTTGCTAGCACCCTTGCTGACTGGCCTTGTGTCCGACGGCAGCTCAGATGAAGAAATGCCTTTCCGTAGCGACCCACACGTAGCACCGACAGGCGACGTTTTTCACTCTTAACTGCTCCCAAAGTTTTGTTTGGATCAGAGAAAGCCACGCTCCAACTGATGGTTTGGTGAAGCATTTATTTCGTAGCAGCAATCTTCACGACATGACCAAAAAACCACCGTGAAAAACTAAAGAAAACAAATGTATCTTTTATCAATAAACAAACGCATACAAAACCAAAATATGCATTAAAATAAAACACAATTACCGTGTGAGCCTTCTGACCAAACTTTCAGGAGTGGTTAGTCCATTTTCTGAGCACGAGCTGTAGCCGTGTTCATGCGCTCTCAATTCTCTTCTCTCTCTCTCTAAACACATGCTCGTTAACCATGTGATCAACGCATGCACATGTAATTTCCAACTTCACCACAAGATTTGATTCCATCAACAAAATGAAAATTGACTCACTTAGTAGAAGGAAGTGATTGCAATTCAGTGTTGCAGGAATTCCATGGAAAACACCAGGTCCACAGAAGAGCAAAAGATCCCGATATTTTGATGCTTTAGAAAACATTCTGTGAGATGCCACCGATCGAGGATATCGAGTTGAGGATGGAGGAGAGATGTAAAATCGCATGTCAATTTCTTCTGCATTTTTTTGTCATGCTGAAGAACTGACGAGAAAACTCTGTAGAAAACCACAGAACCATCAAAAGGTGCATTACTCCAAGAAGGACTGAGTGCATGTAATCTATGGCAGTGCCTTTGATAAGATTATAACTTTTAAGTTTGCTAAGCCATCAGTGACCCTTCACCCCTTTAACAGTAGTTTTAGTCTCATTTGCGATTTTCATATAAAGAGCAAAATTTTCATTTGTGTGCAGTGGCCCTTTTGGATCTCTGTATTGATATGGAATTACATGTCCCCTTTCCCCTGTCCTTACTGTCTCTCCTGGCTGCTCACATTTATTACATCCGAATTTAACATTGTATTGCACTAAATTAAGGACTAAGGCTTTAGCAGGCAAGTCACATGTTCCAGCAATGGTGAGCACTTTGCACACAAAAGGTACAGGTGCAGTTAACTCTGCAGTTCATAAGTGAAGTGAAGTTTCCCCTCACCTGTTCCTCATGGACAATTACCACACCCATAAAATCTGCCTCCACTTTCCCCTGCTTGCCAGTCCTTTGACATTGATCAGCCCAGCTCCACGTCACTCTGCCACTCTCCCTGTGACTCTTCCCTGTGTTCCCCCCTTGGACTCCCGTGTTTGGCTCTGGCTCCAGCCTACCCTCCTGACTACCCAGCATGCCTGCACCCTCCTCGACTCCGTGTTCCTTCCCTGTGTTTCCCCGCTGTGGAATACAGACTACTGCTCTTTTGGCAGCCTCCTTTTGTTGTGAACTCTGCCCGTTTGGCTTTTTGTGTTTTTTTTGTTATTAATAAATCCCCAGAATTATTGTTTGAGTCCTCCCTTTTTCCTGTGCACCGCGCATCATAACACTCTCTTTTTGTGCGTTCCATGAAGCTCAATACATTGATTATACAATAAAAAGGTCATACTGAAAACTTGGACGATTTGAAAATATGTCTTCTTCCAGCTTATTTTAAAGTTAAGCTACTCCTGAAAACCTGGCTTGCGCATACCTAAAAAGAACAATGGCTTTACTTGAGCCTCAATTGGAACTTCTATGAAGGATAAGGATCTTTCTTCTGACACACTGGTCCCACGTGACAGACAGTACAATTAGTCCATGAGCCAAAGGCCAAAATTTGATGTTTTGGTACCACTCAAGGTGGCAAAATCTAGTAACATTTTTTGAAAAGGTACTTATCCCTAGATGATATTTTGGTATGATAACCCATCCTAAGCAGTAGCTTTGTGACAGTTATCATCACATGAAGTTAACCACCCCCTCAAAAAAAAGGGTCTCCCGACGCGGGTGCATATCCTACTTTAAGCTCATTTTTCAGAGTTTTAATCATTATTTATGAGGCCATACTTGGTAGCATTTTAAAGGGTGGAATTGTGGCTTTCATGTAAACCAGGTAAGACTGTGACGTTGCAAACATGGTGACGGAGACACTTGCTGTGCTGCAACAATGCATTTTCTCTCCTTGTAAAAAGGACTTCATGACAAACAATGCAATAATACTAATCACCATTTCATAAGGCATATGGCCTACTTCTTACAGGACATACAGGTAATATTCAAGTGGGATAGTCTTTTTCACTGTACATCACCGTCACACATCAAAAGAAGTAGTATAGCACAAATGTACACACACACACCAGTGACAAATGGTCATTATTTGTGTGTCTGCAGGTACCATACTTCTGCCAAAGCAAGCCCAAGCACCCACCTGGAGGCTGCCTGCCCCAGAGGGCAGCACAACAAGGTGGTCATTATGTTGGCGTGCAATGTGTGGTGCATTATTGTATTTGCAATGCATGTAATGGTGTTACAATTAAGCTCTAGGGACTGGGTGGATTGATCATTTATCTCAGCAGCATTGTTGGTCATAGGTGGGAGTTTGAGAACCAGAGGAGTATAATATAGTATAATATATAATATAGTATAATATAGACAACTACTAGACATTTGGCCACAAACATGTTCCTTTCTGTATTGTACTACTTACTTCTGATATTGGACAACAACATAAGCTGCTATATCTGCTTCACACTGACTTTACAGCAGCATTCTTTTGTAGAAAGTAATTTGTGTCAAACACATGAGGCTGAGGCTGATGGAGGGGTTGGGCAGAGGATGTTGTGAAGAAAATGATATGGGGGGAAAAAACTCTGTGTGAAGTCAGTAGGCGGGGAGGCCATGATGTGCAAGAGGTAAACGTCAAACTAGGGTCGGAACAAAATCATTTGTTCCTTTGTTTCTGTTTTTGTTTCCTGGCCTTGTTAGAGCTCACTCCTTTGATCAGTACCTCAAAGCTTGTAATAGTGCAAAGCACTGCATATGTCAGATTACTGTGGAAGGGCTGCAGGGGCATACTCAGCTCCACTCTCCCACTGAGCCAGCCTCAAAGTGTTCAGCTTCCTCCGAGAGATGATCTGGAGTCAAATTTCTGTCCACTGATTTGCATCTTTATTTTTAGGTGCAAAGTGACAGCAAGCAGTTTGTTTAAAAGATACTGTGTGCAGACTTAGATCCTAAAAGTGCAAATGGATTATTAGCATTGAGCTCTTATAGGTCATTGTGTAGTTGAGTGGGAATTGCAGGGCCTCTTCAGAAACACAGAAAAGTGCAGTTTGAGGAGCACTTGAACATTCAGATGAATGAAGCATGAAGCTCTTGTATGTGGTTGTAGCTTGTCAGTTGGATGAAAATACAAAAAGAAGGGGATTCCTCCATCTGCACTGGGTGGTAAATATTTTACTGCTCAGGCTGTTGATTTCAAAATATGAGAGCAGTAAGCTCCAGGAACTGGACAGTGCTTTGCATCTCATATGTCCCTATTGAAAAAAAAAGCTGTGATAGGTAATTGCATTCAAATTATATTTTGCACCTATTACATTCTTCATCATTTGTAGAGACAAAGACCAATGCTTACAACAGAGATGCATCACTTTATTGCCTCAGCTTTACTAGTATGAACTGCGCTGCTTTGAATACACAAATCTCTGACCGAGATATGCATCTAAGCTCAAATTCAATTTGACAGCCACACATTTAATCATCTCCTAAGAGGTATCTCATTCAAGTTACTCAAGATAATTTACTTCAAAGAGACCCTGTGCCTATCTGTCAAAGAGAAAAATTCAGAAGAATTTCCCCACTCTCAGATCTTCATTTAGTTCAAGGGTTCGTTTGACATTTTGGTTCAATATGTCTATTAGGTTTTTTTGTGATAGATGAGAAGCACAATACTACTCTCATGTTGTCTGTGCTCAAAGAAAATATACAACGAGGAGAGAGAGAAAGCAGGAGATGGAAGAAAACAGGCCAGCCCTGTGTTTGTGATCTGAGTTAGGAAGAGTTCTGTAGCTCTGATTACATGCACGTGGGTCACTGAAAATTAGCACTGTCTGAGCAGTTGGACAACATCGGCCTTTGTGCAGTCATTAACACCACTGCCTAAGTCTCAAGGACTCATCACGTCAGGAAGATGTGAAGGCAGAACTGCTAGAGGGATCGAGGAGGAGAGAGGATGCATACAGGAGACAAAACAAGATCCATAATAATGGCCTATGGAGGGTATGCACGTCCGAAGAGATGAAGAACTGTTGTGCAGTTGCCTGTGCAAATAGATTCTTTTAGAGATCTGTGGTATCTGTGGTAAAGATTATCAAAATCCAAAGGGAAAAAAAAAAGCAAATCACAAAAACATCAGTCCACAACTTGATTCTACGTTTGGTCACATGTTTCCCTTTTTGTAAACATTTACTTAAAGAATGCCCCTGATAATGAGCTTTCTTTTCCTGAAAACAAAAGGATGGATGAATTTTCTGATGAATTTACTCATGTTTTTGGGACATCTATTACTTATACAGTATATTGTAGATATCCAAGAATCTTACTTCTATAAGATTCACATTCATGCATTGTCTCTGCAGTAAAGGAGTTAAAGGTCATGATGACATAGGCAATGTTTTGTCTGCTTGGTCACACACTGTGTGAGTTCTGAGTGGTTTAGGTTCACCAGCACATAATCATGAATACTTAAAATAGACTCTGTTAATATGTGATACCATTTTGTCAGTTTTTATAGTTTATAGTTTGGCAGAACACAGGTTGTTGTAGAGATCCTCTAAAACCATAATAATCACTAGAATTAAACTTTATATCTTTGACTTGTGTCCATTTGACTTAAGAACACTGTCACCACCCATTAAGACAACCTGTGCTAACATTGTGCGCCATCAGTCTCCTCCGAGCCATTGGTGAAAACTACATTTAATTTGAGTTTCTAATTACTCTCCCCCCTCTATTCCCAGTGGCTAGCCAAATCAGAGAGGAAGCCAAATGAACTCTACCTAACCAATTAGCCGAGTGGGCTGCTCAAGCAAATGACAAGACAGTCGGTGGCTGCTTCACTGCTGCAGGAGGCCCTAAGGTCTGCAGGATCCCTCCCTCACAGATGAGAAGATTTAAGAAGGATTTCAGTTCCTCAGCCAACTGCAACGTTAATTACTTTAAGGGGCCTGGGAGTGTGATGTCGCCTCTTTGCCCTCTGGGGCCACAATTGAATTTCTCAAATTGACCTGTAGCAAAACATTTGAAGCTGACTGACTTTAAAAAGAGCACTACCTGAAGAGTTCTAAATGACCATGAGGATCAGATTAAGACTGTAAGCTTTTATTCTTATTACTATATAATGATGCAATTCAGACTTATAATAGCTGCAATTCAGATGTCTGCTTAAGCATCAAGTAGATGAGGTTATTTCTTTTTATTATGCCATTTTTCCTCTCTCTGTGTTTGTGTGGCAGCCTTGAGTCCAAGGAAAAGTGGACTCCAGAATGATCCACACTCATACTTCTGCTCTGTAAATGGATTAGGTGTCATCAAAACTGCATATAAGGCTTGGAGGTCACAGTTTCTCATTTGGGGTGAAGCATAAGTAGGACAGCATTAACAGGATAAATGGTAGAAATGATAGTGTTCTTTCCCACATTAATGCTAGTGTTCTTTCCCACATTAATGTTCAAACCAGATTTCTAAAACTGAGATTTTAACAGTCAAATATTTTAAAGAATTCAAAGACATATTTAATGTGCAAGGAGCGTGCAAGCTGGCCTCCAGTTTAAATGAATTTAAGGTAGGTGCACCCCTAATGACCAGTAGGCTGATCGCATCATGGAGTTTGATGGTCAGCTATTGTTGAATTTAGGTTGGGCATTCTTAAAAACAACCAATTATGGTCTGTTTATGTATCAGTATGTTATGTACTGAACTGACTGTGTAAAAACAGGTATCAACTTTTGCCAAAACAAAACAGAACAGTTATCGGGATAATGAGTATTTTGTGGAACCAGAGCCTGTCAACCAGAAGAGTGCAGCCCTGGATGTAACACCATAGATTGCTGAGGTGATGTGAGACGTGCCCTATGCTAAACAATCTGTCTCTGCCAAAAACATCTTAAATGCCACTCTGCTAGTGTTTACAGCTTAGGCATGAGCCTCACACACACTACTGGTCATTTACTTTGTGGTGGCTTCCACAGACTTTAAGTAAAGGTGTATAACCCAAAGACCAAAACCCAATGCTATTCTATCCACAAAAATAAAACATACCATATAACATTGAAACCAAAACACCCTCTACCAGGCTAGAAACCTGTTTATTTATGCTGTGTAGTTGGTGATTTTAACATGGAGGTCTATAGAGACTGACTTGCTTTCAGAGCAAGCCTCAGAAGCTGCAGTTTTTGGCACTTGTGTTGGATTCATTTCTCAGCTATATAGGTTGCCACTTTGGTGGTCCTAGAGAATTACACAACATGGTGTCTTAACGAAGTTTTCTGTAGTATTGTGGCAGCAAGCAGAAGTCAAATCTCTTGAATTGGAATCCTACAGATTCTAACTGAACAAAACATGGCTTTCAAGTCAGGTGTTGGCTGTATGACGGTGCCAGAAAGGGTTTGCGTTATGTGAGAGGCAGGTCAAAGTCTAAGCCTGTGTAAGAGTTATGTTCAGAATGACCCTGACCTTTGTGGAAACTTCCACACTACACTGGATGTGCTGTCACTGAAGACTTTGCTCCAGGTCGGCATGAAAAGTGTGGATCAAAATACACAAATTTGACTTTTTTTCCCCTCTAGCTTCTTATGTTTTCTTTTGAAGCTTTCTCTTGCTTCCATGTGTAACTGCACTTGATCCTATTGCAGGTTTTACTTTACATGTCATTATGATATAAAAACCATATTCCAACAGTAGAGCAGGTCAAAAAAATAACATCTGACGGGCTCTCATAGTTCTCTTCCATTTGCACAGTTCAAAGTCATCGTCAAAAGCTTCACCTTCAAAGTGGCAGTAACCTGCAGTGGTCATGCTCTCCAACAGAAATGCAATTTCAAAGACATACCCAGCATCCTTTTTAGGCCTCAAGGGAAAAAGTGTAGTATGTCATGTCCACAACATGTGTCAAAAACAAATCAACCAGGTCAGCCCAGAAAATGAAGATGCACAACAGCAGATTCTTTCTGCTTCTGTCTGCGATGTAGCCTAGATAACATCCTCTCAATATAGTTCTTTCCTTTGCCATTGGCTATTGCACTAATTTCTCATAACTGCCTGCTGTCAGTCAAAATGTGTGTGCCCTACAAACCTTGTTAGAGAATGTACTGCAATGAAGTTGTACTGCAAACTATTTCTTATATTGAAAAAAAAAAAACCTCAAGTGTGGACACACTCCTGCATTTTTTATAGCTCTATCTCATAGCCACAGTGTGCCACCAAGCTAGATAAAGTTATTTTTCTAAGTGACAAAATCTTTGTAACTCAAAATGTCCTCTGTGATCACAGCCACTTATATTGATTTTTGTTCGCTCCTGTCCTTGCTGACCTTTCAGGATTTGGTTTCATGGCTGTGCTGAGCATTGACAAGGTTATCTGGGTTGATAAGCAAATTAAAAGTACAAAAACTCAGAAGTCGTCATTGGAACAACCAACACACAATTTAAAGAGACTGAAGCATTTCAAGCTGCATGTGATCTGTAATTTTCTTCACACTATGCATCCTCAGAATTGCGTGCTCCTTTTATTAATATATACCACCACATCCCTCATTTGACCTTGTTTCCTCAGCCCTGACACGTATAGCATTATAATGTCAGCACTGATAACATGTGTCAAATCACTCTTTCAGACGCCAAAATAAGGTTCATTTCAATGAACACAGAAATTTAGGATTTATTGTGAACATGCTTCTGGAGATTAAATTTCCAACACTCAAAATAATTTTAAAATTGACAATCCCAGCTCACAGCTAGAAAGTTATTATGATAATTACAGAGGAAACATCCACCACTAAGAGAAGTGAGAGAGAGAAAAACTTGAGTGCACTGAAAGCCTCCTTTGAGCTTCAGCTTACCTGTTTGTTTACCCGAGGCACATTAACCAGACTCATCAGTCGGGCATGAATCACATACTCTGTTGAAATGTGAAAGCACTGTTTATGCCACACTAAGCTAGCAAACAGGTTAATTTAAAAAGAATGGTTTAATAATAAGCTATTACCTGCTGCTGTGGAGCTTTTTTCGTTTTGGTTTGTTTTTTTCCCCCCAGAGGAAATTTTGACCTGTCAAAGTAGGAAAAGTTAATGATGACTTCAAGTGTTAGCCCTGACAATGGAACAGCATACACAAAAGCAGCCACTCTCCTAAGTGGAATGCAGCCATTACACCTGTGCTTTTCTCGCTGCGACACTGTCTGATGCAAAAGCCTTCCATTTCCACGTGTTACATGGTTCACTGACTGGAGCGGTTGTAAGTTTGTAGCCTGGATTGTACATTCTTTTCCCTTCTGGCTTTTCTTTTTCACATTATTGATGCTGACTAAACACTTCAATCCTCTGATGTAGCCAATAAATGCGTGCTGAAGACCTCCTTTCAGGCTTTGAAGTATTTGATTTATTTAACAACATTTTCAGTGGGTTCTCAAGGTAAATTTATTACATTGCCCCCTACAATTGCATCATTATATCCATATATAAAGCAAGGAATTGCTGTGTGTTTATAATGTTTTGAAGCTATCTCTAACACAATCAGTTATTGTACCTTTTGTATGATCACCATAATAGAACAAATGTGTTTCTGTGTGATTATTAGCCAGTCAGTTAATGTTAGTGTTGCTGTTTAATCTCCTGTGGGAACATAATTCCACTGAAAATGAATAAACTATTTTTGCAATTTTGTGATGGATGCCCCGTTAGCATCAGCTGCTCCTAGGTTACTGAAGTAAACATGAGTGTCTGAGTAAGAGTGCTGGTATTACATATGAGTGTGTTAAGCTCCAGATAAAACCTCAGTGACTTTATTTCTGAATTGTTAGCTGTTTCACCACCTTATTCATTCAGTTCATATCCGCAGCTCATCAAAATGATGAGATGTGAATTTATGTCTTCATAAAAATAAAAATCTCAGTTACAAGGTGGTATGTCATACACGCACAGTCATTATTTACTGGGTTGAACTATGACTTTGCTGTGACAAAACAATGTCCACAGATGATTGATAACTATTGTCATTTTATCACAATCACATTACAGATGATTAAATAACTTACTCCAGTTTTATCATCCAAATAGGCACATTTCAAAGTGGGACTGTTCTAGTGGTGATTTTCTAAAATTAAATGTGACTTAACACTTGGTTGGATTCTGGATTCTGA
>JAVQJX010025148.1:0-22467 GCA_036025115.1 Ambassis agassizii | reverse complement strand
CGAATTAATAGAGTATCTAAAATCTGGTGTACAAGTAAACATTAACTATCCAGATTTAGTTTAACTTTAATTATGCACTGTTTGCCAGTGCTTCTGCTGCAACACTGTACACACCTGGTCACTGATTTATAAGATCTTTGACGTGAAGTAATAAAACAAACATGAAATAGGACATTAGGACAATGAGACTGCAACACGTCTAACGTGATACAGTGCTCATTAGCTTCACTCTTCCTGAGAATACTTGGGTGGAAAACCGAAAAAATCCAGGCAAAACATTTAACCAACTAATACGTCTGTGAAGGTTCTCAGTCATACAGGTCATTTTCATTCAGAGTTGAATCAAGGAATCTCCTATGAACCAACTAATACAACTTACACTACAACATAGTGCAACGTAATCACACGTGTCATAACGACGAAGAGTATAGAGGTTATAGAAGTTAATTCTGTTCTTTAACTTTCCCTGTTAATTATTCAGCAGAGGAGCTGTCAAACTAGCTTAGCTGGCTAGCCCAGTCAGCTAGCTACCCTGCCAACAGGGCTACATAATTAGCTTGTTAGCTAAGCGAGTTAGCCTGCACTGTCGAACAAAACACACGACCGGTAAGCTCAAACATACAATAACAGCGCAAATACCATGGTGGACTAACAGGGCGACCAGGCAAAATGACTGTGGCAAACACGAGACACTCATACGTAAGACAAACGGTTTTAGTAAAAGTCAGCTAACTAACTAGCTAATAGCAGCCTAGCTAACTTGTTGGAGTGACGTGACGTCAAAGTTTTGGGTACGTGTCTGTTTCAAACAGGTAATTTACAGGCACAAATGAAACGAAAAGGACGGATTATACTTATGAGATACTCACGCTTTGTCAACCAACTCCCTAACTTTCCACATGTTCAGCATCTTGGCTCTGCGAAGATGGGCTTAATGCCTCGGCAAAACCCTTAACTCCAGACGAACACCGAAACCAAACCTTGAACTGTTGAAAGTAAACTATTCTTCACCTCTCTTTCAAGACAGGAGGCGCAAACGCACCGCCAGGCAGACAGGAGAGGTTACCACGGGAAATGCCCGCGTAACGTCATCAAACCCGCGTAAAGCAGCATAGGAGTTGTAGTTCCTAACTAGTAAACAGGTGCCACCATTGCTACTGTAAGTACAGTAGCCTGTGTTTTTGCGTCATGTAGGGACAGTACAAATAAGAAACAGCTATAATGCAGAGAACTAATGTGAGAAAACTGCTCTCTGATACTTTACTAGTTAAAATGCTGGTATTAAAATGCCCTGCTGGGAAAACACAAGTTCTGCCAAAATACAATGTGAACATATCAATGTGTGTGACCAGTAAAAACGCCCATAAACATATTATTAATAGATTAAGTAATGCATATGTTTATCTTAATATGTTAATTCCTGATATTGTTTTTCCTATGTTGGTTTAAGTGTGGTTAAATATTAGCCAATTTGTGAAGGCAAGTAGAGAAACATGGCAGACTAGTTTATGTTCAGTGTCTCACTTCTGTAAAACTCACAACATAAAGTATTAACATACTGTACAGTACCAACATTTTTATAACATGTTACACTTAATTTATTCTTTAATTCAGTTCCAAAGAGCATTCTTTGTCCTTTATTTTACACAACATATCCTTTTTTTTTCCAGTTGTGTCTCCACACCCCAAAAATGATGGCCTACATCATAGTCAGCAGGTCAACGCCCTGTGTGTCCACCATCCCTCCTCATCTGGTATTCAGGCATGCTACACTGACCCAGTGATGCTGTGTGACAGGCCAGGCAGGGCACTGGCTGTTTGTGTCAATCCAGATCAATCACTCCCTCTTCTGGACGGACAACGTCATCAACATGCAGAAAGGTCACGGGGTGTACTCAAGCCAGGCCTGATGTGGCACGCAGGAGAGGTCAGTGTAGCAAGTGAACACCCTTGACTGACTGAGCACCACATTAAATAACCACACACTCGGTTTATAAGTGCGTATTCCTTGGTTAAGTTTTTTTTTAACCGATGACGACGTTTCATCTGCCTTGAAATATATTTTGGATTCTCCCGTGACAGGGCACGTCCATAAAGTATTAAGTCTCTTTGTCATATTGATTGGTATTCCATGGGGCAACATAAGACCTCAGATGCCCTACATTTGACAGGTTTTCTATTCTCTAATGATACATGTAAATATGGCCCAGTGCTTACACTTCTATAGGAGAGCAGGAAGAAACAACACAATAGCCAAAATACAAGCCATTTGAGAAAAAAACAACAAGAAACAGCACTTAACGGCCCAGAATGCACTGCACCCAAGGGAGCAACTTCAATTACTGTTACACGTCCGAAAAGGAGAACTCTAGGAGAAGTGATTGCTGAGATGGAAATGGCTGTGTATGTGTTTGTGCATGTGTGAGTGTGTGTTTTGTGTGTGTGTGTGTGGGTTGGAGGAGGATGGATAGAAAGGCACTCAGTAAAAAGATCTTTCAGAAACACTTTGCCTCGGTGACGTTGACGCGAGCTGTTGATTGACATGCACTTCTCGACAGAAACCAGAGCTATCAACCTATCTGCCCCGCATTAGGAATGGCACGGTCCTCGGGGAGGGGCCTAAGTGGTAAATGATGTTGCTCAAGACACTCTCTGTCAACAACGTGTGTGTATTTGTGAGTGTGTGGTGTGCTGAGGATGGCAAAGTATTCAATCAAAGCTTTGATTGAAAAACCCTTGTGTCCTTAAAGATGAGAATTCTGTACACTGATGTATAAGTGTGTGTGTGCAGGGGTGAGTCTGGATGTTTGTGTGTTTTCTTTTAAATCCAGTATAATGCTATGCAGTCCAGAAGAAAAAAAAAGGTGAGCTTAATTGTAGAAATCTAATCTCAGGAACTGTTCTGTCAAAGGAAGCCTGTGAGAGAAGCAGAAACATTCATTCTCATGTAGACCTACATTCTTTCTTTAGATACAGAAAAAAAATATGTCATCCTTTCCTTGATATTTCATATTTTATAACTACGTCCCATTCATCATCCTGCTCTTCAGTTGATCATCAATTTGGTCTACTGAGACCAAGTTGTCACTAACAACTTTAGAGTTCCAGGAGATGAAATACTGAAGAAGATAAACATGATGTAATAATAACACAAGCAGCACTAGGGGGCACTCTAACTTCTCTGGTACTGGAGACTACTCAGGGATGAGCGTGTTCAGCGTGTGTGTGTGTCAGTCAGTGTATGACCACCGGGAGTCAAGACTGTGTGTTTACATGGCTGAAGTTCCCATGACAAATGTGGTCAGAACATCATCTCCATTTGGGAATGTGTAGCAAATAAAAAAAAAAGAAAAAGAAAAGAGGACGCCTCTTCCACAGCTCTGCTATTATTCTTTCTTTACAAACATGTGCTTCCAATCTCTCTAAACACTCAGCGCTCGTTTTTCTTTCTCAGTTTTACAATGCTATTACAAAACAATGTTCTTTGCTTTGCACATTAGCTATGAATTAACGGTCCCGCCCATCTTTGTGCCTGTAGAAGAGTTTCTGATCAGTGGAGTCAGTCACAGGGGCCCAGCTTTCCTCCTGTCAGTGTGAGGGTTCTTTCACTGCTGTTATATTTCAGGCTGTTATTGTTGGCCCTCTTGCAGCCCCGGTAAGATCTTTAGTCCTTTTCCCAAGCGATATAACCCCCACACACATCACACAGTATCTGACCCCTGTCTCCATGACACATGACAGGTCCACTGTGTTGCGTGTGTGTGTGTGTGTGTAAAGACTGATGGTTTGTGTGCTTTTATGTGAGGGTTTGCTTTCATGTAAATGTGTTGTAAATATGTGTGCAAGTGTGCAGAGTCTATCTGGCACAGTATGTATGCTAAAACAATGAGGCCACTTGTCACATGTTCAAAGTCAACCCGCTGTGATCTCAAGCCACACACACAGATGTTCCTAATGGGACTAAAGTAGCATTCACATTCCTGTGGATAACCAGTCTGTTTACTTTTCTCTCTAAACCGGAGTGGATTGCCACTTTCCCTGGTGAGAAAAAGGATGGATGACGATAAAAAAAAAAAATTGAGAGGAGGCTGATGAGAAGGCTCCCACCACAGTTTAGACCTCCAAAGCCAACTGTCAGTCCTGCTGAAACCAGCAAACCTCAGCAGTGGTGATTTAAAGGTGACAGTAATGCAGTGTATAATGGAAGTTGATGCCAGTGTGCGATTTTTTTGCAAGTTAAAACTGCTGTTGTCTTACTCCTCTACATGAGGAAATGAGCCAGGAGTAATCGTGAAGGGTTATGTTTATGAGTCAGGTTGTTACAGTAAATCCTGTTGCTTTACACATGGTGGAAGAAAACATTCACATACACACCAAGAAACCCACACCAGGTACGCTCCAGTCCTGAGAGCATCTGCTCCTTTACAGCCAGATTGAATTAGCAATTACAGAGAGTAAAAAACCAGAACAAAACATCTGGAGCTGTAAGCAGCAGAGGTTATAAATCTGCAAGAAGGGGGGGGGGGTATGAACATGAGCCAAAGTGAGATTCTCAAGGACAGTGTCTCTGATTGGCCCATTAACATGCCAGGGGTGTCAAAAAGGACCCGAGGCAATGGGAGAAATGGGACAGAGCAGAGGGCTTTAGAGGGCATACAGAACACCAGTGAATGGAGAGGTAGAGCAATACAGGGGAGAGCACAGCAGAGAGAGGACTGTAGAGGACTCAGCTGCAGACTCATAAGATAACACTGACTGATGCTGTTTCTGTCTTGAACCCCCTCACAGGAAATCACCCTGATAAGCAAAGTGAATGCTGTGGAAAAGCTTTTTTTCTTTTCTTTTCTGAAAAAAAGAATCCATAGTTACAAGTTGGTTACAAGAATTGAGAAACAAAAGCTAAAGATCACCAGTTAGCCAAACCATAATTAGACATGTTTGGACACTGAAAATGTTGGGTGGGTGTTCATAAATGTATTTTAATGATTATATCCAGTTTACTTTAAGTCCATATAAATGTGTGGTTGGAAAGCCACAGTACCATTACCACATCTGTTTTTGCTATTATTGGCACAATAAATTACGTAGGCAATTTGTTTGCGCTGTTGTTAGAGTAATAGAATCAAATTATCCCATGTTAGGGAAATGATTATGTACGAAGCGGAACCCATCAGGGATTCACAAGGCAATCAGTGAAGTAAGACAGAGCTGAAATGCTGGCACTATGCACATCAACAGTTCCAGGTCCACTACGTCATTTGAAAAAAAAAACTTGTCAACCTTGGAAAGGAGAAAAATCATACCTGGTTCAAACAGAAAGACAATTTGACGCAGTGATGAGAGTGCTAAGTCAATGCAGAACCACAGGGCCTGCAGCAGGAGTACATCCAGTGGAGCTGTATGAATAAGCATACAGAGATAGGACAGTCATAATTGAAAAAGCCTGACACAGGCGAAATGAGAAGCGTTTGGAATGAAGGACAATATCAAATGAGTCTTATCAATTAAAAGCCAGGGAAGAGTGTTTACATTCCCACTCCACGGCGAAACACTGGGTGGATGTTTCAAATAGGTCAAGGTTGAAGTGAAAACAAAAGTTAGTCGATTAGCAGTCGAGGTGCAACATTCCTAATTTGTATGCTAATCTGGCAGATCATCATATCATGTAGGTACTGCCTGCGAATCTACATCTGCACGCACTCATTTAATTATCCAAACACAATTCACAAAAGTCATTGGAAACAAACCAAACCAAAATAAAATAATTTGCATATATTTAAAAGAGCAGATAAAGTCCCTTGGGGTTGGTTAATATTTCAGAGGCATAATAATAATATGCTAAATCATTCACATTTTATCCAGCACCAAAACAAAGTGGCTTTGTCGATGTAATTAGGGTGTTTTAGAGTTGAATCACCCTGGCAAATGACCATGTTTTTCTCTCTGGGAGACCAGTGTGTGAACGTATCTAAGCCACTCTCTCTCTCTCCCCATATGTGTGTTTGTGCGTGTGCTTGCGTTGTATTGTCAACGTTCTTCCATGTGCGCACAGTCTTAGAAAAGGATTGATTAAAGAGAGAGTGTCTGTCTCAGAGCAGTTAATGAGGTTTAGTCCCATGAGCTGTGAGGTTTGGGTGTGTGTGAGTGCACGCACATGCGTGTTTGCGTGTGCGTATGTGGACCTAGTGGAAGACGTTGTTAATTGGCTAAGACTTACTTTCAGCAGGGGGATAGTCAAGGGCACAGTGCCTCCACATTTGTGGAGTGCCATTTGTGGAACACGATGATACATTCACTTTCTATATTAAACATTATTTTTGAGGGAATGATGAGTCAGTAACATGATGAAGAAGAAAACTTGGTATTTTGTGGATTTGTAGGTAATTTGATTGTGTGAATATAGCAGCTTTTTTGTATGAATGATAAAGAAAACAAACTGAATGGAAAATTGATATTTTGCTGTTTGTGAGGATGTGAATGAAATTCATTCACTTTATGCTCTCTGGGGACAAAAAGAAAGGGAAAAAAGAAAGTAAGGAGGAGAGAAAGAAGAAGACAAGAAAGATGCACTCAGAAGAATGACAGAAAGAGCAAATGAGGCAGAGAGGCAAAGAAAGGGAGATATTCTGTAAAGGCCAAGATGGATACAATCTCACCTGCTGTAGTCTCCATACGGACCTGTCCGTCTACACGTATATACAGACCTGTATGTTCTTTTGCAGTGCAACACACAGCTCGTCTCAAACAGCAGGAAGCATTGATGCTTTCATGTGGAGCACAGCCCAAAGTAGAGCAAGATCACAATGTGTGTGTTGTGTGCGGACATGCGTGTGCGCGCGCGTATATGTGTGTGTGAAACCCAGGCTTTTCCCCCCATGGGACCCTCACAAACACGCTTCCCATCTTTCCTTTGAGTTTCACATTCAAAGGTTCCACTCGTTCAACTGTCACTCATTCTCTCAGCCAATCAAGTCCCTTATTCTCAGTCTGTTTATAGATCAAGGGTGGTTTAAGCGTATGTATGTGATGTGACTGGAATTTTTACCATGACTAATACTAATACTGTAAATATTCATATTTTTTCACACATCAGCCACTGTGTCAATCAAAATCAACACTACTATGGCATACTGTGAGCGTGCAGCAAGTCTATAATAGTGTTTATGACTGCAGGTCCTGGAAACTCATTGTTGGTACTAGAAGGATTTCCGAAAATACAAGGAGGAATCTGGCCTGAGAATAAAAAGGTCGCAAAATCAGCTGGAAGGAATGAAGGTTTATGGATGTTTATACACAGAAAGAGACGTTTCTTCTACAGATTGAGGTCCTGTGTGTGTTAGAGCTGGTGGTTTATGTGTGTTTGATATCCAAAAAGATACACCGCTGTATGGAAGCATTAACTATTGTGTTATGGGCTATCGCAACCCAAATATGTCATGCTTAATTTAGTGGCTTAAGAGTACAAGAGAAAAAAAAAAGGAGAGAAAAAGGTACAAATAACTGAAATGAACAATATGCAAGTATGAGAACATCGCACAGCAAGTGCACTTCAACAAACAGAAAACTGAGAAGGAAAGAGGTGTGGTGAGAGAGGAGCAGACAGACGGAGCATCAGGTGACAGCAGCCGTTATCAGACCTCACCTCTGATTGCTGTCTATTATGATGGAACAATAGTTTCCTGTGGGCCATGCTAACGACCTGTGTGTGTCAGCAACAGGGGAAATTAACCCCAGCCATCCTGAGTCTGCTTTATGCCAGGAGGGAAATTGACAAAAGGAGAGTAGGAGAAGGTACAATCATTCACACACCTGTTATTCAGTGATAGACAGCTGCCATATGTCCATACCTGCACTGTATGGGAATGGCGGTGGAGTTTCAGTCACCAACAGAGGGCAGCAGAGGGCTTCAGAGCGGCTGCTTCCCTCAGAGGCCGGGCAAAGAGGCTCAGCTTTGGACACAATCACAACATATAGATCTGAAGGAGAACACTTTATGATTCATGTAAAAATGATTTGGTTACAGGTGTTTGCATACAAAACAACAATGGCTTCACTACAAGGCTGTCAAAACAAGACACTTGTTTGTTTTTGTCAACTTTTCTTATTTCTCCCAAGCAGAAATTAAGGTGGAAGTGAGGTTTGATCTGCAGGGCACTGGTAATAGTGAAGTGAGTGTTGTACAGCACGTCTCAGCAAGAAACTAGCTCGATCTATTCACACTACATGTAGAGCCGTGGCCTCCAGGCTCGAGTTCCTGCTTCAGTAATGACTCTGTTCCCCTGTGGAATGTAGAACATTGTCTTTCCTCAAATGAGGGAAGCACACAGTCACACACACACACACAGACACACACGCACACACTTCAATATGCATGAGACACAAAAGATTGTATACAGACAAAACAGTGCACACTTGCATGTAAGTACACAGAAATACACACACACACACACACACACACACACACACACACACACACACACACACACACACACACACACACACACACACACACACACACACACACACACACACAATATCTCCCTGGTCTCTGAAACCCATTGATTGGGCCTCTCTCTCAGGTTTGCTTGGCTCTCCCATGATCAATCAGTGAGTTTATAGACCACAATGTGTGGCAGCTTGTATTGCTCTTTCTCCCTCTTCGTTACCGATCAGAGAAAATCCCACTCTAAGCAAGCGCAATGCACATTCATACAATTTTAATGACCCTTAAATTAACCATCATATTTTTGCTCCACTCCTTCACTGACTAAATCGCTTAATATGCATCAACACCGGCCTCACTTGTGGGTTTGGCATGACATTTTTATAATTCTTTTGCACAGGCATTGTGTTTATTTATGAGTGTGTAGGCTTTTTTGGCTGATAAATGGCACAATTAAACAGTGCTCAGACACTCGAGCAGGCGTTTCAGGCTGCTGACAGATTTTTAGTGTCCTCTTCCTTGGCTAACGATGAAAGTAAATAATGTCTTAACGAGGTTGCTGGAGCAGTTGTTTGAGGATTCATTTTATCTTTTGCATTTGCTTTGAGCAGCCATGGTTGAACACAACACAAAAGCAAGGTTCACAGCCTAGATTTTACGCTTTGAACATAATTTAGTAGCTTGTTAACAAATTCCTTTACAATTATAACCAAGGTTACAAATGAAAATTGAAATCATTTCTAAATTTTTCAGGATTGTGTGCAGATGAATTACATTATTAATGACACTTCCCTTCTCACTTTTTCCATCTCCTAAAAGTCATTTTTCAGTATCATTTCAATTTTAGGTGTCTATTTCAGTCCATTTGTGCAACCCGATGGTAAAGCAGGGTCAAATAAGACAGTCAACAGTGGTGTTAAGCTGCAGTGTGCAGGGTGCCACGGAACTTGAATCATCTGACTTCCTGTATGCATTATTCAAGGGCCCCTATTGGCTGCTGTGGGTTTAGTGATGAAAGCAGCCTGACGCAATACTCGGCAACAGTGTTTTACAGTATTGTTTTACAAACTATTGTAAGGCAGGGTTAGAACAAGGGAGAGCATTAGCCAGGCCCTGGGAGGAGGGTAGCTTTATGAGCCCTCTGAGGCTGGCTGGGGAGTGCCTGGGCTCCTGTGCAGTTAAGCAGTAGGCTACAAGCTACAAGCTGCCCCTACATTTACAGAATGCCCTTGGACGGAGTGTGTGTGTGTGAGAGAGAGAGGGAAAGTGTGGGGCATGCATGCTCATGGGCTAATGAGTGCATGTGTTAATGCCTGTGTGTGCTCGTGCGCACATGTGAGTGTGCACGGACGAGATGTTGTTGGGTTGAGTCAGTCTCCAGAGGGAAGGAGAAGGACAAATGCTCCTTAAAAATAGCCCCTGGGCAGCTGGTGTACACAGTCTATCAGCAGTCCGTCCCTGGGGCCAAGGAGGGAGGGAGGGGGAGATGGAGAGAAGGAGGGAGAGAGAGAGAGAGAGAGACAGGGGATGGATGTGAGAGAAAGAGAGAGAGAGAGAGAAATGCGGAAATATAGGGTAGAATATGGGTGGAATGCAAAAAGAAGATGGAAAAACTGTAATGCATATATATAGATAAAAAAGATAACCCTGCTCTCAAGAAAGAAAGTAAAAAAAAATAGAACCAGAAGTCAAAAAAGAAAAAAAGAGAACAAACTGAGACAGTCAGCGAAAGAGAGAAGATGGAGAGTGCCTGCACAGTCCCAGTTGTGAATGCTCTAGAGGTCACAGTGGAGGGATAGGGTTTTAGAGAGAGCAGATTTGTCCCTAGACATCTTCGGTTACTAATATACCAGTGTGTGCTTCGCTAAATCGCTCCCAGTCGGCAGGAGTAGAGATCCTTGAGACCCACTGAGACCCTTTATGGAAATAACTCTACCCCATTTGCTTTCAATAACTTGCTGTTACAGAGTGCATGTATTCGTGTGCATGCTGGGAAGGGGGTGGGGTGGAGTGTATTTGAATTGAAGGTACTCATGAGCATTTGCTTGCGTTATTTTAATGGACATGCACATAATGGATAGATGGTTTTTACAACTGTTCAATCTACTGGGAGCAACAAAGTCATCAAGCTATTAGATATTTATGGCATTGGAATGGATTTTTAAGGCTGCACTGTGTGCTTTTTGTGATCCTAGAGTGATCTCAGGTATGGCATTACCACATACTAGAAAAAATTAGATTAAAGTCAGAAAGAAGAAAAAATAAATTCTCAGAAGGAATATCAGGTAGAATATAGTTTGCAGCATGTAACTGGAAGGGTTTGTGGGTGTATTTCAACTTTAAATGAGAAATAAAGAGCTGGAAGTCATTCTATGGTTGCCTGAAGAATCCCACACTCTCACCGTATCATCAACACACCAATTAGAGGCGCAGACTGGGAAAGGATCAATGCGATTCTGAGTATGTGTAGAGCTTATATGTGTGTGTGTGGGAGGTGTGTGTGTCTGGATAGATGTGTTTCGTTAGTTCCTCCACTGAGTTAATTGAGCTGTTTCTCCTCAACAGTTGGGAGCTCTTAGGCTGCGGACAGATGCCCTTGGGCACAAGGTGTGTGTGTGTGTGTGTACATCTGTGTATTTGCCACAGTGAGCATGTGTTCCATCCTTCCATAGTGATTGAGAGTTTGTTGGTGCATGCCAAAAAGAAAACCTGTGTGTGATGTGTATGCGTGTGCATGGCATGCAGGCCGTTGGTCTGTCAGTGGCGTATTTAGTGGTCTCCAGGCGTCATTAGTACCCTGACTGTCACACCGGGCAGTCTTAGTTGAGCTCTTTATAAAGCTTTGTTTAGAATACTCCAGCCACATGTGCGCCGTTGCGACTGATGAACCCTGAGCGGGTGCTGATGGAGTGTGTGCGTGTGTGTGCGTGGAAGTGGGGTGGTGACGGAGCAAAGCCGCCCTGACAGAGATGTTACCCAGCAGCAGGATCTTGTGCCCCACCCCCCCTCCTCCTCACACACACACACTGCCCTCACCTACTCAAACAGCCTGGATCTCAATGTCATCGTTGGGGTCATGTTTAACTTGAGAGAAGAGGATATACTTTGTTTATTCTAGGAAAAAGACAGTTGACCATTCTTTACATACAGGAAGTGCATCTAGCATGTATCCTCTATGAGATTACAATAGTCACATTACACCGCTGCTATGCTGGAAAATATACATTACATAAACGAATAAGGTGTCAAAGTAAAGGATCTATTTGTGCCTCCGGCACAAATGTCCTAAAAGACAATCTTACAAAGCAGACATGCTCTTATTTGTGCAATCATGTCAACACTATAAAGCCACAGAGCAGCCAGTGTTAGTGTTCTGTGGTTTACATGTGGGTGGAAATACATTATACTTACTTTGTTTTTAAGCATTAAAAACATATATTTCAAAAACAAACAACAAACACAAACAAAAACAATTAGTCTATCTCTTCGTACTTGAAACATTTGTACATAGACCAAAGCTCATTTTTATCAAAAACATCAATAAACATGGATTCTTTTGTGGAAAGTGTAAATACACCCCTAGGCTGAGAAGTTAATGTTGCTTCTGCAAGCACAAATACTAAAAAAAATCCCCCTATTCCAAGAAAAATAAACCGAATCAATGCTTTCTTGAATGTTCTTCCCATTTCAGATTGACCGGGTAATTCCATAACTCTTTGTTTCTTCTTGGAAAGTCATTCCTTGGTGAATTTTCTGTGCTTAGGGTCATCATATTGTTAAATGATCCTATTCCGGTTCAACTATTGGACAGATGGTCTTACATTATCTTCAAGCGCTCTTTGATTTGATCCAGAATTCAGAGTTGAATCAATGACTACAAGCTGCTCAGTCCCCGAGGCAAATCCAAAACACAACATTTCCACCTCAATGCTTCACAGTATGAGGTTCTTCTTTTGAAAGAAACATGTCTACTATTACTGACTGAACAACTCTTCTCTTTGATTCATCTGTCCGGAGCACATTATTCCAGAGGAGCTGCTCTTTGTCTGTATGTTCATTGGCTTTGCTCTGATCATCTCCTTGGAGAGTTAAAGATTTTTCCTGGTGCACCTCCAGTGCAGGTCAAATTTGTACAGTTTCTGACTGATTGTGGACACATGCACTTTGACACCAACAGCTGGAGACTTTCCAGCAGATACTGTAAGGAAATGTTCTGTGTTTGCTTAGGAAACCACTATTGCACAGACTGACAGTTGTTTGAAATGAGCACCATTTGCTGATGGTTTCCTTCACAGTGGAATTTTATATTATTGAAATTATGAAAAGGCAAATTTCAATTGTCAGTTCTTCAAGCATGTTATCTATTATAAGCCGTGGAATGTGCTTTTAGGACGGTGTACAGGTGGTCGGTTCAAAATAAACTCTGGTGTCTATGGTTAGTTTTGCAGCACTTAAACTACATGTTTGTTAAATGTAGGATCACTGGAGGTATTTTTAAATTGGTTGTAGTACCCATGAGTAAAGCATGTGTAATCCTCTGACTCTAAATAGACGTAAACAGCCGTGAAATCAACAAGTAGTCAATGTTGTTTTCAAGAAAACCTCCCTCTGTATCTAGCTGGTGCTAGTTGTCTCTCCTCACCACGGCAGCTGCCTGTGATGGTTATCTCTCATTCATTTTCATACACACCCATACCCACTCACATTTGCACAACCACTCGTGCGACTCATTCACTTTCACATTTGCACACATACATACACACAAACACCCTTGTTCTTTTTCCTCCCTCTTTCTCTTTGAGAACACAACTTCCAGCTTAACTTCCAGCAGAAAGTGCGCCACTCTCAGTCCTTCAGCGTTACTTTGAGCTACTCAGGAATACAGTCAAACTTTCTAGTACAAGACTAGTCATTGAGTTTTTTTTTTTCCTCCAGGGACTCCTGCTATATAACTTATATTCACTTTACAGGACTTCCATATCAGTGGAAGGCATCTCTCTGTGAAAGCACTGAGGCAGGAGTTGGGATAAAGCTATTTGATGTTTTGTAGCGAACGCATCTGAGGTAATGGATACTGTGTGAAAGGGTACGGCTGTGTGAGTGAAGTGACAAAGTTAGTTTGGGCCTTACAGATCTTTAAATCCCTTTGGATCACTCAAACTGCCCCCTTCCACACTTACCGCTCCACTGATTGTGTGTGTTTATGTGCGTGTGTCAGATGATTGGTACCTGGGCTAACACAGAGGAGTCCCTCAGGTCCTTCTGTGGAGGTTCTCAGGTCTGGTCAGTTAACCTCCATCTCTCTCTTTGATCGCTGAGGCTCAGACGACCCTCTGGGAAAACACAGCTCACTCAAACCGCGATCACATACACACACACACACACACACAAACACACATCCACACTTAGCTATAGCAGAAAAATGGATTGACATGAGAAAAACTTGCACATATGCCAACGTATACACCACCTCACACACACATACATACACTTTGCCACACAGTCAGACCAAGGAGTAATGCTATACAGCCTGTGTCAGTGAGAGCGGGGTACTTAAGGTGCTATTACACTCCCATTACCTCTACTCTCATGTGCAATCAGGGAGAGGTGATGGCCTGTATTCTGGCAACACACACCCTGTTTCCCCTTCTGACAGCTCTGTGGACAGAAGCCTGAGGCACTCTGCTCCGGGATTGTAAGGCAGGTAAGGTGAGAAGATTTAATCTGAAGGGTGTGTGTCGTATCTGGTAAAAGAAGGAATGCACTGAGTAGCAGCCAAGCTAACACGGATAAAGCTCATGCTCCTATTTGCAGACGATGATGATGGATATGCAGAGTTTCATGTGTTTGTGAATCTTGTTGTAATGAAAGGCATGAAAAGAAAACATCTCCCCCTCCACCGCCCCCATTTTCTACCTGTTTTTTTGTGCCCTCTCTCTCTCTCTCATACATACATATACACACACACATACACTCTTACTCTCTCTCTCTCTCAGCTGGCCTCAGATAGTTTTGCTCTTCCCCCAGCTCCTCTGGGACCCCTTCTCTGTGTCGTTAATCAGAGCTCCTCAGCTCAGCTTCTCTCTCTCTCTTTCTCTCTCGCTTTTTCTTTCTTTCCAACCAACACACACACACACACACACACACACACAGACAGACTCTCACCCCTCCTCCCCCATGCATCCTCAGCCCCATCCATCATAAAACAGCAGTAGGAAGGTGGGGTTGTGTGTAAGTGCAAGAGTGTGAAAGTATGCACGTCAGGTTCTGTGTGTGTGTGTGTGTGTGTGTCTACTGTATGTGTGTCGGCTCATGTATGTGCTATAGGCACACATCCGTGTGTCTTCTCAGCAAAAATGAATTGAGACTTTACAAGAAGAAAAGCAATTAGGCCAGGGCTTTGCCCTATCATTCACTGGCTAATGTATCAGAGGCAGAGTGAATATTATTAACGGATGGGGAGTAAAGCTCTGTGGGTATTACAGCCAGAAGGTAGGACAAGAAAAAGACTAATGATTGTGATGAAGTAACCCTGAGTTGAAGGGTTTTAATCACTTGTAGGCTTTGTGACTTCACAGTTGACACGCTCTTTATGATGACTGCATAGCTCCGAGCTCTCAGCCTCCACCATTCACCGAACACTGCTGGGAGAGAATCAAACGAGCCATTATCGAACATGGACAAGGATGGCTGAGTGCAATGCAACAAGGTTATTCATTCATCAGGAAGTGTGAGTGAGTGAGGGAGGCTGAGGGAGAAAACAAGACGGAAAAAAAACTACGCTGAGCAACAGAGGAGAAAGAGACAAATGATGGGACAAGTGGAGGAAGAGGGCACAGAGACAAAAAAGAGCAGAGGAGAGAGAGAAGGGGTGAGAGCTGATGGACAGAGTCAAGAAGGAGCAGGCGGAGAGGAGGTGAAGGAGCAGCTTTGGGTCAGTGATGCATAGAGACAAACCATTTGCACCTCAGCAGCAACTGAGGAGAGTGCTCTTGACTTCTGCGTGTGTGTGTGTGAGATAAATAACTTGTGTGTGTGTTGGGAGAGACTGGGTTCAGGTCACACTGTAATGGTGGCTTTTTTAACAGCATTTTTGTTTCACATCCCTACTAGTGCTCTTAAATGTCATGCATTTTAAAAAAGCCTGGGCCTCCGCTCTGGGTCACGCTGACATTGATGTGTGTGTTTTCTTTAAAACAGGAACCATCCTCTTTGTGATTTAAAGCAACATTTTATACTCTCTAGTTACATTTGTTGACATCGCTCAAGTCTTAACAGCAAATGTGATATGATAACTCAATCAGGCAAGACGCTAAATATTGAGATAAGCCCATAGTGACCCTGAAGAAAAATATGAGGCCAATCTGTTCCAGCCTGTTTCTGTGTTACAGTCACAATTACTGGAGATTACAGCCAAATCACTTCCACATGGGCTCAATGAAAACTTTACAATCTCTCCCACAATACACGATGAGGTGACTTTGTTTGGATTCAAACCAAGAAAGGAAGGGAGCCGAAGGAAATCCTAAAGGAGACAGAGCAATGGGAGAGATTTGAAGGATAGGTGGAAGATTTTTGTAAAGGGGCTTATTTTTGAATCATCATACAACCATCAGTTTCTCTCCCAAGAATTTCTTTTCCAAAATCTGTCAAATTGAAAACAAATGTTGCGGGTGAGACCGCATGAGAATAAAAAACATTCTTGTTATTTCACAATGCACCACCAGAAAAGAGCTGGCTCAGAGGAGGAGTGGAAGAATGAGCAAGCAAAGACAAAAAAGAAAAAAGAAAAAAGAAAATCAGCATTACAGCAAACAGCTTTTAAACTACAGACATGAATAAAAAGAAATGAAGGTCAGAGAAGAAGAGGGTTATGTGTTTATCTTCTCTTTGATGATGGGAGGCTGGTTATGATTCTCTGGGAAAGTAGAGGAGGGTCTTTTTCTCATTCCAAATTTGTATTTTATTTTATTCGTCCCTTGTGAGATTTGTTTGGCTTCATGTGTATTTGGGCACATGCAGAGGACAAATGTGGCATAAATTTGGCAGACGCAGTGAAAAGTATTCTTCAGTCCAATAAAGGGATTATCATTGCCCTCATCCTCATGATGAATTGGATTTAAATCAGCCCAGAACAACAAAAGATGCCTTACATTCTTTTTTTTTTTTTTTTTTGTCAAAACCAAGATTTTACAGCATCCTACTAGAAACAGTGCAAAATGACTGTGGTTTATTATGGGCACTTACTGGGACTTACAGTACGAACCCCATCTTCAACTCAAAATCCAACATGGCCGCTTTGCACCAACAATAATGATGCTTAGCCATATTGCTGGGGTGTTTACACAGGCTCCATGCACTTTCTAAAGGCCATGATGTTGTCACAAGCAAGAAAATGGTCTAAAAAGACCAAAAGAGCTTTTCCACAACAGGATGTAAACTCCTTTCACACTGCTTTCTACCTGCGTTTCCACTGGTTAATTCTGCTAATGAGGCAGTAGCAGTGGATGGCAGCTGCTAGCTCCCCTCAAGCTGATATGAGGAAGTAGATGGTGAACTATTTTTCCTCCACATTATTAATTAAAACTGTTAAACCTATCGCTGACACATCACTAGTGAGTTTATCAGATTACAGGAAGCTCCCTTTGCAACCACAAACAACTTTCTCCCCCCTCGCATTATGCCATATTACTCCAGACGTAATCCCCTAGACCTCAAACCACATTATGATGTGTAAAATAAGTGGCGTTCCCATGCAGCATATTAAGATATTAGCTTGGTTACACCATCTTAACTTTATCACCTCTGGCATTATCAGAGCTGAATAGCAGCTTAGTATGTACAGGAGCAACTGGGGTGGGCTGTGCTTCTTTTTTTATATGGTGACACGTAAAGATCACCCCCTCCTTCCTGACTCCAATGAGTGTTGAATAGTCCCTAAGTCAGCGAAAGGAAGGGGGCAATTGTTGAAGTCATTTCTAGTTTTCCCCCCTTTTCCTCCATAAAGCAATCGTGTTGAAATGTCCTCTTTGTCCACAGCAGTTCCTCAGTAAAACAATCCAGGGCAAAGTCAGAGCGTGTGGTCGTTAAGTTAGGCTGGCATACCAATCTTGCTTTTATAGGTGGCAAAAGCTACTAATCCTTCAGTCCAATATTTACTTAGTCCAAGTTATGCTTTCCTGGACCTTAGCTATGCATCTCTCCCTGCTCCCTGCTTATATATTCTTGGCCCTTGATGTATTCCTGGCTCAGGAAACAACTTTTAGTGCCCCGCAAGGGCTGAGTGAGAATTGACAGTGTGTGCCAGAATGAGAGCGAGAGGTAGGGGGCCTGTTTTAGTTCCACTGTGTTTGTAAGGTCACTCAGAGTACATCTGTATGGAGTGGGAACTCACTCGCTTTCACTGTCACAACCACTCACAACAGCCATCTGTAATGCTGTTATGTGGAGCACTGTGTCCCTTTGTCCCTTAGACGCGCGCACGCAGACAAGAGCACACGCGCATATTCATGCACACACACACATACATGAGGTACGACGGCGTAACCTTTCACACGACAACAAATGAACCAGCGCACAACACACATTATCATAATGCTGCCTTCTAATTGCGAGAGCATGTGTTTCTAATGAAAAGGTTGTTTTAGGGTTTTATTCCGCTCGGCTGTCAAACAATTCACCCGTGTTTTGAAATATAATTGTGGGGACTGTAAGAGTTTCGAAACCAAACCAAAACATTGCCGCGATCCTGGTTTCTAATGTTTCTAATTTGTTAAAATATGCTGAGTGAATGACAAAAGTAGAAGCCCAACCTGCCAAGGAAAACATATCAGAGGCAGGGCCATGTGGAAATACAGAGACTCTTTTAGAAACATGATCAATGTAACCTTTGTTACAGGAAGGAGAGGAGAGGGAGAGAGAGGGAGAAGAAGAGGAGGAGGAGGAGGGGAGACAACATACAGAGACAGAAGGTTCATGTTTGTGTACATGTTTATTTATCACCGTATCCGCAGCTCAGTGCGTTACAGTTTCATTCTGATGCGCATACACATTGTTGTGGTGAGCAGAGTGGAGTGAACATCACAAACTGCCAGAGATTTTAATCACTTACAGATGGAAAGTATATCTTTAACTTCCACATTTATGCTCCCTCTCTCTATCTCTGTCTCTTTTTCTCAGACTGGACTGAGGAGGATGTGAACCCTCCCTCCCTCCCCTTTCCTCTCTCCCCACTCCTCCTGACTCCCCTCATCATCCCATACTTCTAACCCAAAACTAACATAGAGTCTGGAAGTGGGCTGAGGAGTGTATGTATAAGTGTGTGTGTTGGTGAGAGCAAAATTCATATGGCTGCAGAGCATCTCTTTACCCCCCCGCCGCCCCCCTCTCTCTCTCCCCCCTGCTGCTGCTGCTCCCTGCCTCTCTCTCTCTCTCTCTCACTGTGTGTGTGTGTGTCTCCCCTTCCCTCTCCACGTATCTGTTTCTCCGAAGAATAACATACAAACCCCTCTGTGAAAGGATTCATGGTTTATTAAACCAGAGGTCCTTTTCCTGTTTCAACACTGAGAAGAAAAAATAAATACCACAGTTTGTTTTCTCTCCCTCAAGCGTAGTCCTCTATCTATCTCTCTATCTATTTACATACATTTTTGTTCCTTTCTTTTTCATGGTCAATCTTTAAACTTTGCTTTTAGAATATTTTACCCTGAACTTTCCTAACATTGTCTCTCTCTCTCTCTCTTTTTTTTTTTTTTTTGTAACCTCATGGACACCAATCAGCCACCCAAAGCCATTAAAGCAGAGTGTGTGACCACCGAATGGGTCCCACTAGTTTACACCCCGTGTCTGTTCAGTCAGTGTGAGTGTTACAATAAGGGCAGACTAGGATAACTCAGGGTAATGTATTGTCCTGGGCGTGCACCCTGACAGTTCCCCCTGCCTGTGCCTGGTCATTCATTACTGCTAATTTGACATGTTTACGGACCCCCCTCCTAACATTACATACTTAAGGCAATCGACTGACCTTAAATGGAAACACCTACAGCCGTGCCGCATGTCAATACCAGATGAGGATGTTTGTATCACTGTGCTGTGTATGTGTGTGTGTGTGTGTGTGTGTGTGTGTGTGTGTGTGTGCTCTCATGTGTACCTGTGAAGCAGTGCATCAATACTGAGTTAGTGGTTAATCTGGAGGAGCAGGTGAGTTATGTCTGCGGAGACAGGTTCCAGCATTATCTGAGTAAGTGCATGTAATGCGGCTAAGAGGTGAACAATTCAAAGTAATGCAGGGAGTTTGTGAGCGTGGGAGGTGTCTGTGAGATTAGACCTTTAAGAGGAGATATCTGTTTTTTTGCAATCCCCGTGCCTCTAATTTCCCCCTCCTTTGTGTTTTTTTTTTTTTTTTTTTTTTTTTTTTACATATTCAGCACTTAAACACAGTGTTGTGTCATTAAATGGCCAATCTTGCGTTTGTTTCTCACTGATACACAACATTAATCACCAATTAGCTTGTCCTGTGACTGGCCACCTCTCTCATTAGAATATGATAGAATATAATGGTACTTAATGATGCTTAGGAAACATAATTAAATGACTGAGCTGTAGAACATGTGGAGGAACCGCGGTGCATCAATCAAAGGCGACCCTGTCAATCCAGCGTTCATCAGGAGTGTGCAGAGAGGAGCCTGGACGGGGGGTGGGGGGGGGGAATCAAGTGTGCGTATGTGTGTGCCCAAACCACTGGCCTCTATCATGACCTCATTAGAGAGAAATGAAGGGTGGACGTGTCCCCATCACAAGATACCATTGGTGCTTCAAAGTGTGAATGACATTAATATGTGACTGTCTCTGCCTCTGTGAATGTCAGTTGTAGCTGCATTGGAACGGATGAGGGGAAAAAAAAAAAAAGGGGCCATCTCTCTGAGGTATCTGCTTCTAGCTCTAATTAGCATGTGAATAAATGGAATAAATAATCTATATTATTTATGGATTTGCTTTTATCATTAATCAACATAACAAAAAGCTTGTCTAATGTGCTCGCCGCAGTCGCCACTGTACCGTCAGCTGAGGGGAGGATGGAAAGGGGAGGGAGCAGGAAGAGGGGAGTGGGGGGGCAAATAGCTTATCTTTTTTTTTTCATTTTAGTAGAACAATAAAGATAAGTGTTCTACATGCTTGCTTAACACACACAGTTCGTCGGCCTCCTCCCCTCTTCCCTCTCTCTGCCGGCAGTAGTGAAATCCATCTCTCTATCTCTATCTCTCTAACATCCATTACATACCCCAGCCCCTCACCTCCCTACTCATTAGGCCAACGCACAGTAAATTAGCAGCAGCAATTACAGGGAATATAAAGCATGGGCTCTGCTGGGCTCCCTCTGACAGGTACCACACAGATCACAGACAGACACCCACAGTCACCGGGATAATTACTGTGGGAAACGACCACACACCCTCTCGCAAGTGAGATCGCAAACCTCCCGAATGCGAGTGCACACTCCTCCTGCCTGTGCTCAGATATGTCTTACACGCATGCACAGATGCAGAACGGTGACTCGTTTGCACCTGCACGCATTAAGCAAGGCCAGGAATGGAAGCCACTTCCCATTGCCTCTCTCCATCACTTTATGATGTCCACTGTGACTACTTTCCAACACAGAGAATTATTAATATTCTTTCCTCCTCTCCTTGTCTTTTGCTCACTGTCTAGGTCTGCCTCCATTCTGAATATGCCCCCCCCCCAACACTACACACACACACACACACACAATCCCATCCTTTCTCCTTTCCATTTCTTCCCTTTCTTTATGTGGGATCCCCATGGGGACTCCTGTTTTTCTTTCAAATACGCCTCTCCGCTCTTCCTCCCTTCATGTGTCCATGCAGGGAGGAGAATGAGAAAAGGGGAAGGAGTAGGAGAGCGAGGAATGTGTGCATTAATATATTTCATTAGGATACTAGTAGCACAGAAGCTCCTGAACAGCACATCTCTTGATGTGTGAAGGCTCTGCCGGCTCTATCCAGTGGAGCAGTTCTCCAGGAATAGCGTCTTTAATGTTACGTCTCCAGAGGGCTGAGGTCTGCTGGCTCCACACTGCCCTCGGCCTCCCACTCCTATTGTCCTCCTCCCACACTGACCAGTCTATCTGGGCCTGAAAAGCTGCAGGAAATAAAGAGCAAAATGGGCTCACCTTTTGTCTACTTGTATTTATGATTTATGAGTGTGTGTGTGTTTGAATGTGTGTGTATGTGTTATTGCACTGCTTTTGGGGGAAGCTGAATCCCTGGAGCCGACCCCTGTGCAACACAGCGTTGGTGCTCGGCTCGCTAATCAAAAACATTAGGCTCCAGGACTCATTTTCCTCAGGACTAAGTGTGCAACCTCCATAATTCAATAATCCACCTCTTACTGCTAAATCGTGTACACTCCCACCCACTTTACTGTTTGTCAGCAAACTATCAACTCTGTTATTAGATATGCTGGAGAAAAAGCCCTGTGCAGTTGTAAACCTTTGGGCAATTAAGGACGCAAACACACACACAAACACACACAAAGTGCGAGCAGTCCTTATTTCATCAGTACTTCCAGGTCGCCCCTCACCCCACCCCCCCCCCCCCAATCCCTGCCTGCCTGCCTGCCTGCCTTTGGCATTACGGAAACCTCCAGTTACCGTGGAGACCCTGGAATACTTTGAGGTCAGCAGAATCCTGGGATCCGCTATTTTCAAAAGCTAATCCAATCACAGCCTCCTAAATTAGATATGCAAAAAATAAAAAAGAAATTAATTTTCTGCTGATGACCGGGTATGCAAATGATGACTCAATTATGGTGGGCTGGTGCCTTTGCAATTAATAACCTTGGAATCATCATTAACTAATATGTTTAGGAGGAAACTTGTCAGGCTAACCATGTTCACCATGCCATCAGTAATGCATTAATGAATTAGATTCATTAGGAAAAAAGACTAGGGGGGGGGGGGGGGGGGATGCAGCCCTTTTTATGACGGTTGTCGCTAAAAAAAGCCC
>JAVQJX010025146.1:0-10792 GCA_036025115.1 Ambassis agassizii | reverse complement strand
CACTCTCGATTGCGTGCCACACACACACACACACACACACACACACACACACACACACACACACACACACACACACACACACACACACACACACACACACACTTTTATTTACAGCCTCTACTGAATGAGCCCTGTAATAGTTTTCATTCACAATCAGCTCATGTGATCGAGATCTGCATAATAAGCTGCCTGCCAGACTTAACCCTGTGTGAGCCGGACCAAAATTCACACCATTGTTAGAACATACATGCATGTGTGTGTGTGTGTGTGTATGTATTTTCCTGTGTGGGAAAATGTGCTGTTGGTGAGGTGGAGCATGAAAACGACAGTAAACAGAGGGCACTATCAGTGATAAAACTCTGCTCCGATTATGTGGCTGTTTGCCTTGTTGTACATTTACTGTGAGAAAAGCAGAGATAAGAACTGAGAGAAAGTTAAGGCAATATTGGAAGGAAAAATGGGAATAATTGGAATTAGGAGGAGAGTTAGAACTGAGCTGAAAGTAGGAAAGTATAGTGAATCTAGCGGCGTGTGGGAATAGAGGTGTTTAGGGACTCCCTGTGGACTGACTCGGACATGGGAACACAGAGACGGCCTAACGAAGCGTGGCTACCCCTCACTGACTTCACAGGAATGGGACAGAGGAAGGAGGGGTGTAGGGAAAGAGCACACACAGCCAGGTCTGATACATATACAGTTGGTGATAAATCAAAGGATAATAGAATAAATCAAAAAGGGGTGTAAGTGACAGGTTGTAGTAATTGGGATAAATAAGTAAGCCTGATTTTAACCTTCTTTTTCATTATAAAGAAACTTGTTTCATAGACCCTATCTATCACTGTTAACTGAATAAGCGATCTGAGCTGTTACAACCACAGACTCATGGCAGCGGTCAGTGACTGACCCTGAAAGAGGACTGTTTTTTGTCAGAATATGTAACATCTTATTTTTCAGATTCATACAAATACATTATACTGTCATACAGCAGTGTTCTCCATGCTAACACAGTACAAACCCTCGCGTGTCACCATCCGCCTTCGCTCAAGATACCCACACCAAGTCTGTCATTATACTGTCATACTTAGAGCATTACATCACCGGCCTGTCAGTCTCAGTTGACGTGGATGCAGCCGAGTGGCGTTTCCTCAGAATAGTATCATTACACAAGGTCGTCATCATAAGGCAATCACTGGAACGGCCTCTCCACTTCAATCAGTGGCCTCTGATGTGAAGTGGTTAAGATCAGCCTGCACTCTGTGTCCTCTTGTCCTGTCTGTGACTGGCACTGGAACATTATACAGTAGAGCTGACTGTTGCTGTTATTGACAAAGAAAAGAAAAAAAAAAGACTGTGAGTGAGAGAATTAGAGAGATTTTGTGCACACAAAGTACTTCCTGTTTGGTTGTTATGTCCAATTGTACATTAAGTCAAAAGCTCATTAAGATTCAATCCTTTGAGAGGAGGCAGGTGACCCGTGGCCTTTTTTAGACTCACGTGGATGATGGTTTAAAGTACAAGAATGAGTTGATTGATTGTTTGTTGACATAAAAATGTTTTTATTGTGGCTTCTTTTTCCTCCTGGAATGATTCAGAGGTGCAGTTATCAGTACATAGCCTGTGAGCCAACTGAGGAAGAAACCCTCCTCTAGGGGGTGCCAAAGATCATGCAGTGTTTTTTGTGCTTCAATGTTGTGAGACTGTAAAAAATAGATTTGCACATATCTCCAGAAAAGTGTCTCTATCATCTGTTTCTAATAATAGAAAGATCTCTGGAAAAAAAATTCTAAGTACTTCACTGGACTGCCAGAACTCTTTAACCCCTTTAAATGAGCATACACCACCATCTAGTGGCCAAAGTTTTAACTTGTAGAGCCCCTGTGAAAATATTTGCTCACTTTCCATCATCTTTACTTATAGGACACTGATCCCACTGTTTGATGAGGACACTGGACTGCTGCTTCTGGCTGGCTTGGTGAGACATCATAAAACTCATGTTGTGCATTTTGAGTGGTTAATACATGAAGTATCTGACTGATACGTCTGCTCCACAGGGAGACACTGTGATCGACTGCTATGAGGTGTCTACCTCTGAGCCTTTGCTCTCTCAAGGTGAAGTTTAGTTTGTTATCTGTCTTAAATTGTCACTTCCCCTCCTTTGTGTAGCTTATTGACTCTTTTTGTTACATATATAGTGAGCCACTGTCTGACTGACACCTCATCACGAGGGGTTGCCATGGTACCCAAACTAGCATTGGACGTGATGTCCTGCGAAGTGATGCGTGTGCTACAGTTGACGGACAGCTGCATCGTGCCAATCAGCTACCAGGTCCCTCGTAAGGTGAGCACAGTAGCTGCGCGGCACTACACACAGCTTCACCAACGCACGTGCTTATTATATGTCGTCTTCCAGCATTCAGGCCAGGAGTTCCATGAAGACCTTTACCCAGACACAGTGGGCACAACTCCAGCCATGTCTGCTGAGGAGTGGTGGCAGGGAGGCAACAAGCAGGTAAACACATATTCATCCAGTTCATCCAGTCTTTTCAATATACAAACAGTAAGCTTTGTTTGTCCTTAGGTGGAGAAAGTCAGCCTCCACCCAGACAAACAGCCAAAACCAAAGGATGCACCAGCAAAGCCTGTGAAGAAGGAACTGTCCAGCGGAGGGAGCAAAGAGAAGGTGAGAGACACGTTTATGGATTTCTCTATCGCATTGACAAATTGATAATAAACACAGCCGCCTTCCTGTTGTGCAGGATCAGGCTCGTGGCTGCTCCACCTCCAGCAGTCCTCTGAGCACACCCACCAGCAGCGCCGCCCCATCCCGCTCTCCCTCCTCCACCTCTGGTCTCTCCTCAGGCTTTCTTCCAAGCCCCAGTCCCAGCCAGAGCACCAAGGCTATCCAGAGCCTGCTAGGTACACACACACACACACACACACACACACACACACCGCACCCTTACGTCATGATTGTCACACACCATCCTAATCTAAAATCATCTTTCAGGGCCAACTTCCAAGTTCCGTCACATCCAGGGTGCAGTGATGCACCGAAACACACATATCACCAACATCCGAGGCCTCAACCTGACCACGCCAGGCGAGTGTGACGGCTTCTGTGTCAACCGCCAACGCGTGGCAGTGCCCCTCGCCATCTCTGGGGGCCAGATTGCCGTAATTGAGGTACCTGAAAATGCAACAATGTTGATTAATTAATTAATGATTGGATTTAATGTGGAGTGTGCTGCCTCTTAAGCGCTCTCAGCCTGGAAGACTACCAGACACCTCCCTGCCCACCATCCAGAACTCTGTCAATGTGGTGGACCTGTCCTGGGACCCCTTCAACACACACAGACTTGCTGTGGGTGAGTGAATAAAGACTTATGTTTATATGATGTTTATATGAATGTAAGTGTGAATGTGGGTTTAATATACTCTTCTTTTGTCTATGCCTGCTAGCTGGTGATGATGCTAAGATCCGGATCTGGCAGATACCGGAAGGCGGACTGACCGAGACCATAACTGAGCCTGAGCTCATCTTGCAAGGTAGAGCAGATCCCATCGAGAATCAGATCACTATTAGAATGTGACAAAAAAAAATAATCATAATTTCACTGACACCTCTTAGGCCACACAGAGAAAATCTACTCCATCAAGTTCCACCCTCTGGCCAGTGGACTTCTGGTGTCCTCATCCTATGATCTCACGGTGAGACTGTGGAACTTAGAGAGCGGAGAGCAAGTCAAACTTCTCAGTGGACATCAGGACCAGGTGGGAATTAACAGAATCACTGTTTGTTTGTTTGTTTAAAAGGTTTTGAACCATAGCAGTTCCTCATAGAAAGTAACTTCAGTTCAGCACATCAATAGAGAAGCTGTTTACAAGCTTCTTTCTTGTTTGTTTTTAGGTGTTTGGCATGGCGTGGAGCCCAGATGGGAAGCTGCTGGCTACTGTTTGCAAAGATGGAAAAGTTCGCATATATGAACCTCGCAAGTCTACCACACCTGTGCAGGTACATACGATCCAAGACAGTAGATTTGTGTTTTTTTTGGTTTGTGTTGTTAACCTATCACTCATGCTTTTTTTTTCTGTTTTCAGGAGGGTCCGGGTCCTGAGGGTCACAGAGGAGCTCGTGTGGTGTGGGTGTGTGATGGCAAATACCTGATGGTGTCAGGATTTGACAGGTATGAATAATGAGTTTAAAGCAAACCATTATGACTACAGTCCCTGGTGAAAAACCTCTGACCTCTGCTTGTCTTACTGCAGTCGCAGTGAGAGGGGCCTGTACCTGTACTCCGCTGACTCCCTGTCCTCCGGTGTCATAACCTGCACTCCTGTGAACGTCTCCCCCTCCACTCTCATCCCCTTCTACGATCCTGACACCAGCATCATCATCCTCACTGGAAAAGTAAGCACGCCGACTACAAAACATGCTAAAGTTCTAAAAAAGTTGGATAAAATGTGACTGTGTTTGATTCATTTTCCAGGGTGACACCAGAGTACACATTTATGAGGTGGTCCCTGAAGAACCATACTTCATTGAATGCAGCAGTTATAACTCTCCTGAACCTCATAAGGTAGCAGCCTGACATGTTTTTGGATTTCGGAGACAGAGCTTTTGTTAATTGGATGACATCTCACTTGATCTGTCTCCTTCAGGGATTGGCCTTTCTGCCAAAGACAGAGTGCAACGTGCGTGACGTGGAGATAGCTGTGGGACTGATGCTCACCAAGACAACCATAGAACCGGTGGCTTTCAAAGTGCCACGAGTAAAGGTGGGCCAGCTTCATCTGTAAACACAGTGTGACTTCTACTGTAACTAGAGAGTGTATAACTCCGTTTGTACGCCCCATCCAGAAAGAGTTCTTCCAGGATGACGTGTACACAGACACTGCAGTGTGGTGGGAACCGGCTCTGACTGCCTCCGCCTGGCTCTCTGACTCTAATGGGAAACACAAAAAGATCAGCCTGAGGCCTAAAGACATGACACCAGGTGCACCAGAGAGTCTGATTGTGGATACATGTGCTATTATCTAACACTCAAAACCAATATGCTTACCTCTGCAATAGACATGTCAGTGCTAGACATGTCCTGGTATGTTTCCATGTTTTAATGCCAGGTGTGTGTGTGTGTGTGTGTGTGTGTGTGTGTGTGTGTGTTGGGAGAGGGGGGTAGCAGGAAATATTAAACAAAATGGTGCTTGTGAGATCAATTACATGATAGAAAATGGAGGTTTAAGTCTAGTGTATATGCTGCAGCATATAGCTGTTCATATTTCAGAGCTTGCCTGGTAGCCATCTAATCTTTTTTTCCCTCATTTACTTTTTTTTTTCATTAGCAAAAGCTGTTTTTAATTGTTTTTTTTCCCTAGTTAATCCCTTGCAGAGTGCATATGTCTGCGCATTCACGTGTGCTGCTGTGTAATACATAAACATGCATGTGGGTCTGTGCATGTTCTTATAGATGTCTGCTTATGTGTGTGTGAGAATGCTGGCCATTTTCATCTGTTTGCTGAATAAAGCAGAAATCCTGTGTGGCCATGTGCACTGTACTGATATAGTGTTTGTCTTTGAGGGGAGGCTTGATGGTGCTGTTACTACTGTTTCCAGTTGTGTGCTATGAGGCTCTGAGATTATAGCCTTCCATTCATAAGACGGGGGATTTCCTGACAAGGACCAGCACTACTGTGTCAATAAGCCCCTCAGGATGAGAAACGCACACAAACACGCACACAAACAGCCGTTTGGAGGATAACTTGGTCACACACAACCAGAGTTTCTAAGGTAGACTGACTGAGATTTCTCTGTTATGCTAAACCACCATACTGCGGTATTGGCCTGTAAAGCACTATGCACTCTTGATTCTGTTAAAATCAAACTCCCACACATACACTGTCAGTGGCAGCATGCCAACTAGGGCAGGACAACACTGGGGGACAAGGGATGGGGGTCATTTTGCACAAAAGGAGGATGGATGCCAAGGAAGACAGCCACTTTACTAACTATTACTTTCAGGGAAAGGTGGTAGCCTTTCTCTCTGTAGTGTCAGGGACAGCTGTAATCTAATTAGAAATAAGTATGGGTAAAGGATAGCCTCCCAATGATGAGGTAAATGCATCTTTTTCATCAGTAAAATACAGTCAAAATAGATTCTTGTCTAAGCAAAATATTATGTGACTTAAACAGAACTTTAACCTCCCCTGTCATCAACAGCCCTTCTGCAGTTGCATTAAAAAAGTAAGAGAAAAATGTGTGTTATGTCAAATAAGGTAACATTCTTACTGTTGAAAGAATCGCTTGCAAGATGTTATATAGCTTTTCCTTTTGCAATACATAAAACATGTCTCCTAAAATCACTTAATATTGCTGCTCTCTATCTTAAATATGTACTTTCTTACTATCTTTAGCTGGTTTTCTCTTCAGTTCTTGCAAGACATTAAATTTTTCTGTCAGCTTGGGCAGGCCGTTAGCCACTTTCACATACTTAGGTTAGTGGATATAATTTCTGTCATTCTGTGGCATTTATACTGCCTGTGCAAAAGCTCCTCACATCAGGGAGACTCGATCCTAGAGAGCAAAATGGACTGCTTTCATACCTCTTTCTCTGCAAGAGTTTGATTTGAAAATCTCCTCCCTGTCATTTCTTCTTGTGGGATTGCTATCCATTGAAAGAGAGGGTGTAGATTAGCTCTGATGTTAGTAAACCCCTGGGTGGTCCCATGTATCAGCCACAGCCGGGTAGAACCGTCTGTAACCATCACTAAGATGTGGTTCACACTTTGTTCTGTACTGGGCATGTACTTTAGGTTTTTCTTTATGTTGATCTTTAACTATTCCTTGTCATTGATGTACATGCCATTCTTACAGATAGATCACTATAAAGGTATTGCATTGCCATGACTATTCTCTGTTTCTCTGGCTCACTTGATGATTTTACAGTACTCAAGTATCTTGTTTCACAGTTCAGGCATATGGGAATCAGAGTAATGTTTTATCTTTGCTATACCCTGTTAGCTGCTGCCTGATGAAGTGATACTGCTCCTCTGTAATGCCCAATTTATATGGTCATGAAAGAACATTGTGTTCAGTCCCCATTTATCTGCTTTATTATGTTGTTTTGAATTTGTCTGGGAGTCACAGCTGGTTAAATTCTTTTCCTTCATTGTGTCACTCTGACTTGGCACATATCTCAGCCATTCATAGTGTCATCGGACATGTTCTGGTGTTGTTTTTCACAGGAAGTGATGTCACCTTGGACATATCCGCCCACATTGTCAAATGCACTCCCAAGGGCATGTTGCATGGCAACCATAAAGTGTCATTGTCAGGAGTATTTGTAAGGAATATCATTTAAAGGGGGCAGGGACACCAGCTGAGAGGACAGCTCTCTGGCACAGGGCTGCTGGACAAACATGCTGTTTTCTACTTGCACACCGCCAGATATTTTAATAGGTGTATGTGGGCGAGTGTTTGTATGTCCTGAAATCTCTTTTGTTCAATTAATCATTTATTGTTTATCCACTGCACTTTCTGTGTCTTGGGTAATGAATTACAGCATTTTTTGACAATGTATTGCTTGACATGCCTGTATAATATCTACTCTCTGCTATCTCTAATGTGCTCTCCAATGAACAAGCCCCACAGGGATGTCCTTCTTACTAGAGACATACCTGCTCATGCACTAGTTTGTCTGATCTGTATGTGTGGGAAACGTGGGTGCATGTTTCCCTTGATGGGAAAGCGACGGTGGGGTAGTTTTGTGTATGTAATCCTTTGAGAGAGGGAAAATGCTGTTGTGTGTTTGTATGACACCAGTGTTTACGTTATGTATTTTTCCATTGAACATCACACCAAGCCAAAGAGATTTGGCGCCTGTGGCTTGCAAGAGATAATACATGTGGAGAGGCGCAAGATGGGAAGTGACTGCATATGTGGTGAGAGGATATATGGGGAAAGGTCACAGAAATAATATGCGACTGCGTGTGAAAGAGAGAGACAAGAGTTAGAGCATGAAGCACTGGCACAGAGTTTAATCTTGTGTCTATTCATTGTGCAATCTGCTGATATTTGGGCTTCTGATAGCCTAACATCTTAGCAGTCTGTCTCACTGTAATTGTACATTAGGTCATGGTGAGAATTTCCACACTTGCAAGCTAGCAGTGGTTGTGTAAAGAGAAAAATGTTTGCCAAATTATGGTCAAATGACGTTGGTCTGAATCTGCAGACTTGGGGAGGAGCTTTAGCAAAGCACTGAATTCCTAACAGCATAAACTCAGGCAGCTCCCATTGTGAGCATGTTAATACGTGCATTCCCTGCAATCCTTTCACTGCTGTTGTTGTATATATGCTGCTACTCCACAGTGGTGACGGCTACTGCTGCGTCTGATCTTGATGATCTGTAGCAAGTTATGAAAATCTGTAGCAATCTGTAGCAAGTTATGAAAATAACCTGGATAACGGAGAACCTTCAGACATGCCTGTGTCATGTTAGATTCTGGTAAAATCTGCAGGGAGATCTGAACATGTCATTGACAGTCCAATTATCAGATGTTTTTTGTATATCTGTCTATCCTTTATAATCCATCACAGGCATCTTTTCACACAAGCAGTTCCTTATACGCCTACTCGAAGTTATTGAGTTAAAGTGTATATTTAGTACTAAAAAACGTGTTTTGCAATGAATAGTTATTCTTTGCCTTGGCCTCCACTGCTGCAAAAAGCAGTCTGTAGTGAAAACGAATGTAACGCTTCAGAAGATTGAAACGTTAGCTCTCTGCTACATTGCTTCACCTAATCTGTGCAAACTGCAGAAAAAATGTTGATTATAATGCCCATGGATTATATTATGATTAGTAGAGTAAACACTTGTGGCATTTGTGAGACACCTAAGTGCACACAAGTTGCACAGAGTTGTATCTTTTATGGTTTGTCTACACATAATATGCCCACAGGCAACAGCACAGTAATTATTATCTACTTGGAAATGGTTTTTATTACACTGGCCTCCATGTTATTGTATTCATGGTGTTTGTGCTTCTCTCCATCAGGAAAATTGTCATCAAAATTGGAAAGAAGAAAAAGCGAAAGCCAGAGTCTTCAGAAGAAGAGTCAGATGATGACCCTCCCCCTCGACATACCTCTAAGGATGATGACTCTGTGAGTTCCACTACATACACGCTGTCACAGATGACACATATGAACACACACTGCTGGGACTGTAATGCTTGAGATAAGTTGCGTATTTCTAATTTTGTCAAATTGAAATGTGATCCCTAAACTGTGAGACCACACTTTTGATTTTGGGTGGGGATTTAGCTGCTCTGTGTCTTAATTCTGTGCTGTATTCAGATGTGATGATAGTGTTATTGTCTGTGGTGTCTGAAAGAACACAAAGGCAAAGGCTTTTCCTGTTTCCATTCTGATGAAAGTGATTGAGTGAAGTGTGCCCTCGACCTGACTCTTCACACTGCCTAGAGTAGAGGAAGGCTTCGCAGCTTTAGTTTTAGCCTGGAAGGATAGAGTGTGGTTCACATGTGGGTCATGCAGTGGGTGGCTCTCTCAAGTACACATTCTTATCTGTGTTGATGATGGAGAAAATTGGCAGCAAAGAGGTACCAGTATTATCTAGGTCAAAGCAGGGACGGTAGCACCTGTACATGCACTCACTTATTTAGCAACAGTGGCAAGTGAAGTAACATTTCCTTTGTATTTGAAAGGAAATGCAGCAGCCAGTGAAATTCAATTATCACCTTTATTTTTCAGATTCAGAGTAATTAGAAGCAGATTTTGTTTTTCCACATGGTGAAATTACGGAAAATGCAATACTGTGCTCACTTAAAGTCATGATTATTTGAGAAGGGCAAGAGACAATTCCAATGCATTCTAAATCAATTCCCAAGATTTATCAATAGTGACTTACTCTCAACTTGAAAATAAATGCAAAAGGCCATCCTGGATAGCATTCTTCTTGATTTTAAAATGATATAATTAGCAATAAGCCATCTTTCCAACCATCTTCTAAACCTTGATGTCTTGAAGTACAGGGTCATGGAATTAGCAATAATATAATTAATATATGTGATTAAATAGCCTGTGTATGTAAATACATTATAAATTTAAATTATACTGCATACAGAAAAATCTGGTTTTCATGTTGCAAAATGTTCTTTCTTTTAATTGAAGATAAATTAGTAGTACCTCAGCTTCTTAATTAACAATTAAGTGAGATAGTTTCATTGTAGGATGAAATCCAGCTTTAAACTCAATCCTGGGCTGTGTGCTCTCATAGAAACTTGATATATTAAGTGTGACGTGGCTGAATGATTAGGGGTGACTGCCTCCTCTTACATCCTACCACCTCTGTCTCTCCCATTCGAGTCCTATCCGGACTACATCCTATGATATAATTATGCTCGTTAAATGGCGCCCCTGGCCTTAATTAAAACCGTCTGTTGATGACTCATTTAGGATGATCCTGTGGCAGAAGTTGAAGTAGCGTGGCCGAGAGCGAGAACAGAAGCACTGTCTCCTCAGGGTATCGGGCCTATTGTGGTGGTAGCGGCATGCAGCAGGTTTGGGTTTCCAGCTTCTGGTCAGCTTTGGTTTGTGGATGTGAGGGTATATCTCCACAGGGATTTTATACTGCACACCTAATTAACTTTGGCTCAGTGGCATTTATTCCTAATTAACTACATATTATCATTAGGAGGGGCTTGTGTATTGATGCAGGATATAGCAGCCCACACATAGGATAATTATAAATGCTTGACAGGAAGGAATAAAAGGAAGCTG
>JAVQJX010025134.1:0-13394 GCA_036025115.1 Ambassis agassizii | reverse complement strand
GCACTACTTTCTTCGTGTACTGTAAGAGCTGCAGATCAGTCCAAGCAGGAAAACTGCGAGTTCGCTGCCGAAGCTGCAGACAGACGACACTGACTCTGAGTCGAGTGAGTGTTTCAGCTCTTCACTGTGACGGTTACTGTTCATGTCATACTGAGGGGATGTTATCGTCCACCAGGGTCCGTCCTGCTGGGATGACGTTCTCTTTCCTGGTCGTATTCATGGTGTCTGTCAGTTACATGGTTGCCATGGAAATGAAGCGGTAAGGGGAGGAGCTTTGAGAGAGCGGAACGTTAACTCTATTAAAAGCTGTGTGTGTGTTGCAGGAATTTTACATGAAGTGTGCGTCCCATCCGACGGCAGACGACGACCCCTCTGTGGCCCTCGACCTCGTTATGATCAACACCAGAGACGTACCCTGCGTCGCCTGCACCGACATTCTGTAACACACACACACACACCACACGCATAAATCACGGAGTCGGCTGAAAGGTAATGGGATTACTCTGCCTGTCAGGGACGTGGTGCTGGTGTTCCAGTGCTCTGAGCGCCACGTGATCTGTCTGGACTGTTTCCGTCGTTACTGTCAGACACGCCTGAATGAGCGGCAGTTCGTTCATCATCCTGTGACTGGATACTCACTGCCGTGTGCAGGTAAGATGCCTCACTCCCTGATGAGACGCGTCGTGGTGTAGTTTCCGTCTGTGTGACGCCAACAGTGTGGTCATGTGACATCTGTGTGTGCAGTTGGCTGTGACAACTCTCTGATTAAAGAGCTGCATCACTTCAGGATCCTGGGAGACGAGCAGGTGATGACACGCAGACACACACACTGTATCTGCAATACACATTATATACTCTAAACCAAAACGCCCCCTCGCTCTCTGTCTCAGTACGAGCGGTACCAGCAGTATGGGGCGGAGGACTGCCTGCTAGCGATTGGAGGACTGCTGTGTCCAGCGGCAGGCTGTGGGGCGGGGCTTCTCCCAGCAGATGACAGCATGAGGGTGGAGTGCAACAGCCAGCTGGGCTGTGGCTTCATCTTCTGCAGAGACTGCAGAGGTAGCTACCACCAGGGCGCGTGTCCGGCCGTGCAGGCTGCGTCCACCGCTGATGCCGCGCCCCCTCTGGGCTTCACAGTGGAGGAGGAGGCGTCTGTGAGGGGGAGGTGGGAGCAGGCGTCTCTGCGTCTCATCCAGGAGTCGACCAAGCGCTGCCCACGGTGTTCAGTTCCTGTGGAGAGAAACGGTAAGGCGGAGCTCACGGTGTCAGGCTCCAGGTACATGCAGAGATGATTGAAGCACGTCTTTGTCTCCCTCTGCAGGTGGCTGCATGCACATGCAGTGTCCTCTGTGCAGGGCCGAGTGGTGCTGGCTGTGTGGAGTCCCCTGGAACAGGGAGTGCATGGGAAACCACTGGTTTGGCTAGACCTGCTCCATCATAACACCACAGAGCTCATGATGTCACATCTGCCTGTTAGAGGAGTGTTTTTGAAGACGATGGCCAGCTGTGATTGTCTGACTGTCAGCTGGAAGTAAAAGCAGCCTGGATGACTGAGAATCTTTTCTGACACAGTGTTGGGGTCACATGACATTAATATACTAGTGTGAATAAATAAACATGCATCCTCGGCCTGTTTTTTTTCCGTGTGTTTTTGACCCCTCCCACCTCCACCTTGTGATAAGACAAACCATTAACCTTTGAGCAGGCTGATAAACGCTGACAGGTCTGCGTCACCCGGGAAACACAGTTCAGTTTCAGGAGGTCCATCGGTGTGACGGGACTTTACGGTTCTGACCTGGTTTACATACGAGTCGGGATGAAGGGGAGCCGGGCGGCTCCAACAGCTGCACACAATCACGGACTGGAGCTGGAGACTAGAAGCAGCAACGCGCCGCAGGTGAGCCTGAGAGAGAGGCCATCCCCGGCCCAAACCGCCTCAGGGTCTGTCCTCAGGTCTCTATCTGTCCTCAGGTCTCTATCTGTCCTCAGGTCTTGGGGTGTCGAGAGGGGTCCAGGTCCTCAGGATCAGCAGCAGCGTCTGCAACTCGGTGGGCTTCCTACTCTTGTGGACGCTGGAAGCAAAGAGGGATAAAACTGTCGGGTAAGTACATTTGGGTTTTTGTCTGTCAACAGACCTGGATCTGTATTCATGACCTGGTTCCTGTTCAGGAGTTCAGCTGGAGATGAAATACCAAGGTCTGGCTGAAGATGATGAAGAGGATGAGGAGCAGCAAGACAGAACTGATGGCGAAAACAAAAACCAGAAACTCCTGAATCACTTTAGACAACTTGCTGCGAGCAACCAGGACAGTGACGAGGTAACGGCGACCAGGTGACTCTGCACGAAACATCGGGATGAAACCTGCCTGAACACACTGTTTTTGTGTGTGTGAGACTTTAGGTAGACCTTCACTTCCTGGATGAGGTGATCTCGGATGGAGCCGATCCAAACAGTTCAGACAGATTTGGACAAACTGTCCTGCATGAGGTCCCTGAGGAATTTGTTTCTCTCTTTTTGTCTGATCTATGAACCAAACTTATGTCATGGGACTGAACACATTTGTTTCACATTTGTTGCACGTCATCAGGTGTCCAGGGCTTGGAGCGTGGATGTGATGCGCTTCTTCCTGGACCGAGGCTCGGATCTCCTCCGTCCAGATCAGTTTGGAGTCACTGCTCTGCATGTGGCCTCTGCGCTGGACTACCAGGAGATGGTGCAGTTCCTCCTTGATCAAAAAGGTGTGCGGGGCACTGACGGTGTCGGTGTGCTTTCATGATATCTATGACATGTGTGAGTGTTGTTGTCCTCAGCTGACCCAGAGGCCCGCACTCTCCTGGACCAGCAGACCCCTCTTCACTTTGCGGCCAAGAATGACGCTGTGGGTGCGATCAGGCTGCTGCTGCAGGCCGGAGCCTCCATCAGCTCCACAGACTACAAACGCCGCACGCCGCTGCATCTCTCTGCCAACCTCGGTAGCTCTGACTTTGCCGCCGCCATGACGTCACCGCTGACATGAGCGCTGACATGGCCTCCCTGTGTTTTCAGAACGTAGGGAAGCTTCTCGGCTTCTGCTGGAGCTCGGGGCGGATGCAGGGACGAAAGACTCTGATGGACAGCTCTGTATAACGGCTCTGATCCGTCAGATGAGTCCCGTGGTAACAATGTCTTGCCCACTGACAGGTCGCAGGGCTGTGATTGGTCCAAAAGTGTTGATACCACCTTGTCCTGTGCTCCTAGGCTCAGCTGGCACTCAGTCAGTTCCATGTGAGGGACAGAATGACGCGGCAGCAGTTTTTCTATCTGAACCTGCTGGAGTCAGAACCACATTCATCCGGGTTCCCAGGTATGATCACTGCTGCTGTTAATGTAGCTGCTAAAGCTGGCGTCACTGTCACTGTGGATCTGTTTTACAGGAGCAGTTCACACTGAGCCAGTGTCTCCGGTAAGTTCAGCATCTCACAGGGGACGGGACAGTGAACAATTTGAACAAAGCTCCATGCTGTAACAGCTGCAGGTGGTGGTTCAGGAGGGCAAGCTGGACCTCATCATGAATCCAGTCTTTCTCAAACTGATTCAGGTTAAATGGAAACTCTACGGCAGGTAAGCTCTGACTGATTTTGGTTGACGTGACCATTTATTGGTCAAAGGTCGTGGTTTTATCTGTCTGTGCAGGTTAGGGGCGTGGCTTCTCCTCATCCTAAACTTCCTGTTTAATGTCTCCTGGACAACTGTCGCCATCTCTGTGTCCATCCAGAAACACTCACCCGATCGCTACGTGCTCCCACAGGTGTCCCTCTGTCTCACCTGCTCTTTGTCTCACCTTTGATTGTATTTTTCATCACTGTCTGTCTGTCCCTCTCTGTCTCGCCTGTGTCTCAGGACTGGTGGCGTGTCCTGCTCGTAGTCCTGGCCCTCATATTGACCCTAGAGGAGGTGCTGAGGGAGCTGCAGGACATCCTTCGCTCAAGAAGGAAACTCCGCCTCTGGCAGCGGTGGGCAGAGCGCCGGCTCCATGACGACCTGCGCTGCTGTCATCCCATGTGGTCTCAGGTAGGAAGTGAGGTGACATCATGAACAGCTCTGCGTGTCTTAATGCTCTTTGTGTTGAACGAGCAGGAAAGATTTTTCCTTCTGGATCAGAACCAGCTGATTTACAGGATGAGGGGAAGTTACAGCCATGACCTCTGGTACGTCACACTCTCTCTCTCTCTCATGAACCCACGCTGACAGAAATCCCCCTCAGCTTCAGTGTGCATAAATATACATGTCACGTGTAAAGTGTGAATTTGGCCCGTTGTCAGGAACGTCTTCGATTGGCTCGTGTACTCTCTGCTCACGGCATCCTTCAGCGTCCACATGGCCGATATCTTTCATCCATCCGTCCTTCTTCACACCATTAGTCTGCGTCTGTTCTCCATCACCGTCGTCTTCCTGTGGCTGCGACTGATGAAACACGTCCGAGCCTTCAGGTACAGAAACGCACACTTTGCTGTGTACACACTCACATTTTACTTGACCTTTGAACTCATAAACGTGATGAGAAAATCAGACTTACATTTGGTGAGTAAGTCAGTATTTGATGTCATCATACCACTCAGGCTGATGGGTCCGTTCATCGTCATGTTGGGGAACATCGTCGGCGACGTGATGCGTTTCCTCTTCCTGTATCTGGAGATTTTCATCCCGTACGCCTGCAGCTTCTGGATCATGTTTGGAGGTCAGAGGTCAGAGGGCTCAAACTGTCTCTGTGAGCACCGGTGTGATGATACTATCACTCTAATGTGTCCGCAGGCTCACCCTCAGTTCCCAGCATGCAGTCTGTCTCAGGTCTGCTGTACAGTCTGTACCGCATCACTCTGGTGGACGAGTATGAATATGCTGCCATGGTGACGGTGGATGAGGTCATGGCTCCTTTGCTGTGTGGGACGTTTCTGGCAGCATCCTCCATCCTGTGTGTCAACCTGCTGATCGCACTGCTGACGGACACCTTCCAAAGGTCAGAGGTCACACGTGGACAAACGGATCAATGCATCTTTCATGGACTGAGTGTGTGTGCATGTGTGTGTCAGGGTTCATGATAACTCGCAGGCTAACGCTGTGATGCAGCAAGCAGCCGTCATCCTGCAGGTGGAGGAGTCCATGCCCTTCCTCCATCGTTTCTATGACAACAAGTACATCTCCACCTGCTGTTCACCTCTGGTTGACACCTTCAGCGACGACACGGCAGCCAGCCCGCGCCGCCACAGCGAGATGAGCCGCGTCGCAGCACACATCAAAGTGTGTCTCCAAACAAGGTTCTGAGTGTTGTGCATGTGCCGTCCTGACGGTGTCTGTGTCCCACAGGAGACTCTGGACCAGTTTCTGGTCCTGCAGAGCGGCCGGGAACCCGGCACCAATTCAGGGTGAGACCAGAGCTTCGTTAAGACTCGGCCTGCCCTCAGAGGGAGCTGCTCTAAGATGGTCCTCTCTCTTTCAGAGTCCACGTGGAGCAGCAGCAGCAGAACCAGCAGGAGCTTCAGGCGATTAAAGCCGAGTTAAAGGAGCTCCGACATCTGGTCCAGCAGCTCGTTCAGAACAGGACTGTCTTTGTTAAAACCTGATCAGACACACAAAATGTGGACAGTGGAGTGAATGTTAATAAAAGCTTATATTCTGTCAAGAAGATCAGTTAAATGATAAACTGAGTGTTTTCTATGGAACAGTGTGACGATACAAAGTGAAAAGAACGCTTCGTGGTTGTTAACTTTTTTGTTTTATGTAACACGCTGATGCTTTCCGTGTGCTTGTTGCTTTGACGGCTCTGCTGCTTATTTTTTACATTTTTATTTGAAACTTGCTGATAGAAACTACCGGCCCCCCCTGAGTGTTTTTTTTGTTGCCCCGCCCACCAGCGGATCATTTCCGGTTCCGGGTTCTTGTTGTTTCAGCAGCAACAGAGCGGAGGAAGGAAAGATGGCGGCTGCCGAGTCCGACAGAGATCTGCCGTCCGCTTTATGCGCTGAATTCCTCCATTTCTCCGCCAGAGACACCGCGGCGGTAAGCGGCTCTTCGCGCTCAGCTCCCCTGACTCCGTGTGGTGGCGTCCCGGCGTCAGCCGCAGCTCTGCACGCGGATGAGCGCAGTTTTTAGCGGTTAATCTGCCTCCAGATCGCCTTGTTTTTCAGTTTGGCTAATGCTAATGCTAACTGAACTGAACGTCTGGACTCAGATTAACAGCATCCTGCCGGCTGTCAGCTGCAAAGCGGCCTCACACATCCGGTTTTACAGAATGTTTACAAACTGCTGCCAGCTGTTCAAGAGTTAGAGTAAAATGAAGGAGCGCAGACAGACAGACAGAGAGAGACAGACAGGCAGAGAGACAGACAGCGTTTAAACTCGGTGGGATTCTCGGTGTAAACAAAATGTTTGTCCACTAAGAAGCAGCGAAACAATAACGTAAACATCCAGTTTGCACCTAAATGTCTGAAAGCAGGACAGGCTAAGCTAAGTGTGTGAGCTACTGAACAGCAGGTGAACCGTGAGGACGCTGATCGATAGATCAGGCCTCTGTGATCAATAACAGGTCAGACAGCAGCTTCACATACGTGTCTAGCTGCTGATTATTGATGCTGATCACTGACACGCGCCACACGTTGAAACACGAGGTCGCTTCATTTCATTTAAATAAGTGAAGAGCAGAATGATCGCATGCAATCACCTGTCAATCAAGTCAGACCATTGACCAGTCTCCTCCTCCTCAGCAATGGCTAGCAGCACCTGACCTGCAGAAGGAGGTGTATCGTCACCTGGCAAGGTATGTACCCAGAATCCTTTGTTTGGGGCCGAGCAGCAGCAGGGAGGAGCAGCGGGAGGAGCTCGCCGTCCAGCTGCTCCTCCTCGCTCCTCTGGAGTGGCTCCTGCTGGGGGAGGAGCCAGCGGCCGGCATCGCGCTTCTGCAGGAGAGCAACCAGCCGTCACCGCTGTGCGGACATGTCTTCAAGGTGGGAGAGCCCACCTACTCCTGCAGGTACCTGACGCGTGCATCCAGGTAACATGGTGTCTGAGCAGGTGCTTACCAGTGTGTGTGTGTGTGTGTGTGTTTAGGGAGTGTGCCGCCGATCCCACGTGTGTTCTGTGCATGCAGTGTTTCCTCGGCAGTGTTCACAAAGAGCACCGATACAGGGTGAGTACACACACGTACACACAGCAGCTGTTAGACCGGGCGTGTCCACTCGTTCCTCAAAGGGCCGCAGTGGCTGCAGGTTTTTGGTCCAACAAGCAGCAGCAGACGTGACTGATTCAATCAGCTGGTGTCAGTCCTCACACAGCTGATTGGTCACACTGTGCTCCTGGCTGGTTGGAACAGAAACCTGCAGCCACACGGCCCTTTGAGGAATGAGTGGACATCCCTGTGTTAGACAGACACACACACACCTCTGCTGGCAGGTGCACACAGACTCCGCCCCCTCTTCTGCCAGAGCTGTCAGCTGCACAAAGAGCTGCTGATGACAGCAGAGCGCTGAGAGGCTGCCGTCAGCTGTCACTGACAGACACACACTCACTGTGTGCTGCATCTGATTTTATTTTGGTTCTCTCTAAGTGGCACATTAAATATGCTTGTGTTGCAGATGACTACATCAGGAGGTGGAGGTTTCTGTGACTGTGGGGATACTGAAGCCTGGAAGAATGGTCCTTACTGCCAGAAACACACTCCAACAGACACCAACAGAGACACGGAGGAGGTGAGTGCTGTCTGTGTCTGTCTTTCCAGCCTCTCTGCCTCTCATGCTGTGCTTTTTGTCCCCTCAGGATCCCATTGCTAAGCTGCCAGCTGATAGGGTCGCCCGTGCTTACAGTATCTTCTCCATCATGCTAAAGTACTCTGTGGACATGCTGACATGGGAGCAGGAGGACCGACTGCCTGTCGGACTGGAGCCACTGTACGCACACACGCGCCCACACACTGACTGTGACGGTTGATTGCTGCTCAGCAAGTGTTAAGAGCCTGTGTGTCTGTACAGGGAGAAAGGAGACACCTACTACTGCATGCTGTTCAATGATGAAGTCCACACGTATGAGCAGGTGATCTACACGCTCCAGAAAGCCGTCAACTGCAGCCAGAAAGAAGCCGTCAGCTTTGCCACGACGGTTGACAGAGATGTCAGTATGACACACATCACTGTGCACAACACAACACTGTGCACAACACTGCACACATCACTGTGCACAACACTGCACACATCACTGTGCACAACACTGCACACATCACTGTGCACAACACTGCACACATCACTGTGCACAACACTACACACATTACTGTGCACAACACTACACACATCACTGTGCACAACACTACACACATTACTGAAAATGTTGTACCAGATTTTCTAAACTTCAGGAAACTATGCTGTCCAGTTTCAATACAACGAACTGGATGAATGAGAGTCTTCACACACACACACACAAAGTACTGAGCTCAACATTACACCATGTATTATACACAGTATGCGTCCACAGTGACATGTGACGTTTTACAAGGATTTCAGTTACATGTTGTGGTTTCCATGTGTGTGTCTAGGGCAGGAAGTCAGTTCGATATGGAGACTTCCAGTTTTGTGAACAGGCTAAGTCAGTCATCGTGGTGAGTGTTTACATCCTGTTCGTCACTTCAGTACCAACAGTACTCTCTGAATTCTACTGACACTCCTCCTCTTGGCTCCGCCCCCACAGAGGAACACCAGCCGTCAGTCGAAGCCTCTCAGAGTCCAGGTGATGCACTCGTCGGTTGTGGCACACCAGTGCTTTGCTCTGAAGGCTCTCAGCTGGTTGGGGCAGATCATTCAGTACTCTGGTATGTCTGGACTTTGTTAGCCCAGCCGTTTGTGTGTCGCTGTCCATGCTCATGTTATCATCGTTTCAGATGGTCTGAGGAGAATCCTGTGTCAGGTTGGCCTGCAGAGGGGTTCAGAAGGAGAGAACTCGTCACTCATTGACAAGCTGATGCTCAATGATTCCAAGATGTGGAAAGGTAACTGCTGTGCTCGCCCACTATCGCTTGTGTGATCAATGGGGCGGCAGTAGCTCAGTCCATAGGGGATTGGGCTGGGAGTCAGCGGTTCAAACTCAGCGCCGGACCAAGACACATGGAGGTGTATTGGTAGCTGGAGAGGTGCCGGTTCACCTCCTGAGAGATACTGCCGAGGTGCCCTTGCCCCAAACTGCCCCAGGCAGGGCAGCTTGTGGCGCAGCCCCCACTCCTCCTCTCCTCTGTGCATGTGCATGGGCATGGTGTGCAATGTGTATGCATGTTGTATAGGAGTAAATGTATAGGAGTGAAAATGTAATTTCCCTTCCCTTAATAAAGTATATGAAAATAAAAAAATAATTCTGCACGATGTAAGGTGACCACTGACTTCTGTCCCGGTCTGCAGGAGCCAGGACCATCTACCACCAGCTGCTCATGAATAGCCTTCTGATGGACCTCAAGTACAAGAAAATCTTTGCCATCCAGTTTGCTAAGGTAATTCAGCTTCATCCCACTTTTTCATTACTGATCTTGACTGCAACAGTTTAAAGGCTATCAACAGAAGCTCAATCAGAAAACATTGATAATATAATCAATAAGCACATCATACCCAAAAATCCCATCAGAGCGTGGTTTATTTTCTGTCTGTGACAGAAGTGTTGAACTCTCGTTCCCGTGCTGCTCGGCTGGGGGTCAGCAGTGGTGTCAGTCTCATTGAAATCGGAGATGTTTTTGAGAGTGATGGCTCCGCTCAGCATAGTTACGTTATCCTCCACTTACTGAGACATTAATCTGGGCTGAGCCCCCCTGACCCAGCTACTAGTAGAAACGTCCAGAGGACTGTGGCTGATTGTTATCAGTGCGCAGTGGAACGTCCTGAGAGGACCAGGAACATGTGAGACCTGACAGAACCTCCCTAGTGTTAAATGCTGTCCGTCACAGTGGATGGTAGGGGGTGGGGATGGGGTGGTGATTGGTGGCCCCAGCAGCAGTGACCTCTGACCCAGAGGTGAAATGTCATCCCCCCCTCTAGAACTACAGACGCCTCCAGACAGATTTTATGGAGGATGACCACGAGCGAGTGGTGTCAGTGACCTCTCTGTCTGTTCAGCTCTTCACCGTCCCAACCATGGTGAGTACGTCCTCTGCTCCTCTGCACCTCCACACACCTCTCTCTCTCTGTTTCCCCCCTTTCTCTCCTGCTGGTAGAGTTATGAACGCTTGCAGAGTGACTACGTGAAGGATGACCACGACCGTGAGTTCTCCATCACTGACCTGTCAGTGCAAATATTCACCGTCCCGTCACTGGTGAGTTCAGACCGCAGCGGCTGCAGGAGACAAATGCCCAGCTGCTCCTCACTCCTCCTCTGAAAAACAGTTTATTTTCAGTAAATAAACCAGCAGGTTCCAACTCTTACACAACGAAAGAAGCATGAGACATCTGCAGATAGACTGTGTGGAAAGTGAATCTTTTAACTTCAGTAATGTTGGTTTGATTCATCTGAACGTGCTGCTTTGTGTTCCAGGATAAACCAGTATGTGTGTGTGCTTGTCTCTGTGCACATGCTGCAGGCCCGGATGCTGATGGTCGAGGAGAACCTGATGACCACCATCATCAGGACGTTTGTGGACCACCTCCGTCACAGAGACCTGCAGGGACGCTTCCAATTCGACCGCTACACTGCACAGCAGGCCTTCAAGTTTGGGCGAGTCCAGAGCCTCATTGGAGACCTCAAGTGAGCCATAAGTCATAACTCTGAGACAGACTAAAGATAGACAGGTTTTAATACATAGATACAATAGCTGAAAACCAGTGATGGACCACTCACAGATTTCTGTGGTAGTAGACTGTTGAACCAGTTCCCCTCTGAGCAGGTATGTCCTGATCAGTCCCCCCTCTGAGTGGAGCGATCAGCTGAGACTCAAGTTTCTTGAAGGTCTGGATGCTTTTCTCGAGCTGCTCAAGTGTATGCAGGTAGTGTTGAGACACAGCATGAGGTCCGTCTGGCTGTGTACTCGTTTGACTCTAAATGTCTCCCTCGTCTGTCCCAGGGAATGGATCCAGTTGTGAGGCAGGTGGGACAGCACATAGAGATGGAGCCTGAGTGGGAGGCGGCATTCACCTTACAGATGAAACTGACTCACATCATCTCCATGATCCAGGAGTGGTGCTCCACTGACGTGAGGCTCACGCAGAGGACATGTGACCACTGACTGATCATGACTTGATCAGTATCGTAACCTGTTTGCTCCTTTTTCTGTGTCAGGAGCGTGTGCTGATTGAGGCATATCGAAAGTGTCTGAGCGCTCTCAGTCATTGTCACAGTGGCCTCCCGGATGGGGAACAGCCGATCACCTTGAGCCTGGCCGGTCACTTTGTGGAGACGTTCAGGTACCAGGTGTCTCAGGAAAAAGTCTCCATACATCTGCCGGTCTGCAGGTTGCTGGCAGGTAAACACACGCAGACCTCCTGTTATACTGATTGTTTAAGGATTATTAAATGATGATATGGATTATTCCTGTCTTCAGGGCTCCATGTGCTCCTCAGCAGCACGGAGGTGGCGTCTCGTTTCCCTGAGCAGCTCCCACTGGTCAGTAACTTGATGGACGAATCGGTCTTCTGAGACATGGCAGCAAGTGTTAAACAGACTGGATCAGCTGATCACTGTTGATGTGTCCTCAGGGTGAACTCAGTCCCCCGCTCCTGATTGAACTGCCCCTCCGCTGCCTGGTTCTCTGTGCACAGGTGCATGCTGGGATGTGGAGGAGAAATGGCTTCTCGTTGATCAACCAGGTGAGTCTGTACCTGCTGATGAATGCTGGTGGGATCAGTACCATTGTCCTCTTGGGCTGGTGCAGATATTTTTTGTGTATATCTATTTCAGATCTATTATTACCACAACGTCAAGTGCAGAGTGGAGATGTTTGACAAGGACATCACCATGCTGCAGGTAAAACGAGGTTCCACTGACGCTCTGCCGACGCTCTGCCCGCCCCGCTGACTCCCTCCTCTGTTGTTTATGCTTGTATGCAGGCTGGAGCTTCCATGATGGATCCAAACCATTTCTTGATGATCGTCCTGAGTCGATTTGAACTGTTTCATATTTTCAGCTCCGCTGATGTCAGGAAGAGATACAGAGAGGCCAACAAGGTCAGTAATGACCGCACACACACTGCTGTGATATCAAGAAGAGACAGACTAACTGCCTGCCCGCCTGCTCCACAGGACCTAGTCCAGCAGAACACACTCATTGAAGAGATGCTTCATCTCATCATCATGGTGGTTGGTGAGTCTCTGCCAAAAAAAGGTCACACAGGTGGAACATGATGACACAGCCGCTCTGTGTTTTTCAGGAGAGCGTTATGTGGCGGGCGTCGGCCAGGTGGATCCATTAGACGAGGTCAGACGAGAAATCATCCACCAACTGTCAATCAGAGCGATGGCTCACAGCGAGCTGGTGAAGGCTCTGCCAGAGAATGTGAGACACAGACCTGTCTGTCCAACGGTCTCTGTGTCTGTCTTGCTGTCTGTCCTCACAGTCTGTGCCTTTCTGTCCCTGACTGTGTCTCTTTAGGGGAATAAGGAAACGGGTCTGGAGAGAGTCATTGACAGCGTGGCTTCATTTAAGTAAGCCTGTTTTTTTTCTTCCACTTTAAATACATGTTGCCTTAACAACTGTCAGTCCAAGTGTGTTTGCTTAATGCTGACGGCAGCACTGTATGTTCGTACTTGACCCGCAGGAAGCCCGGAGTGACGGGTCGCGGCCTCTATGAGCTGCGGCCTGAGTGGAACAAACACTTCAACCTGTACTTCCATCACTACAGCAGGGCGGACCAGTCCAAGGTAAAGTCACTGCCTGTGGTATTGATCCGGGTAATGGACGACTGAGGTGTGTTGTCATGGTGATGGTGTGTATGACATTGCAGGCTGAGGAGGCTCAGAGGAAGTCGAGGAAACAGAATGGGGAGGACACAGGTAATCATGTCTGTCACATTCACATAAAACCACCCAGTCACCATGGTAACCTGTGTGTGTGCCCGTAGCCCTGCCCCCTCCTCCCCCTCCCACACTCTGCCCCCTTTTTGCCAGCCTGGTGAATTTACTGCAGTGTGACGTGCTGCTGGCGGTGGAGGGCTTCGTGCTGCAGTGGGCCGTGGAGCCAAGCGGTGGGGGCTGGACCGAATCCATGCTGCAGAGGGTGAGTCTGACGTTACAATCAAGATGTTTCATGACAGTTGCAACAAAGCTCTGAATATAGAATAGAATAGAATAGAATAGAAAATACTTTATTAATCCCTTTGGAAGGTCCTCAGGGAAATTTGTGTACCAGCAGCAATACAGCACCGACAGTAAAGCAGGATAAGCACTAAGTAGTACTATATACAGGT
>JAVQJX010025112.1:0-26155 GCA_036025115.1 Ambassis agassizii | reverse complement strand
TGTTAAAGCTTTTTATGTAATATGCACTCTGTACTGCTGTCCAATAGGTCAGAGGCATTGCAGCTTTGTATGTTTACTTCTTTTATTGGTCACATTTTCTTAACTCAAAGTGTTTGATTTCTTTGCACATACAATCTTTTCGCAGATGATTTACTTCAATTGGAATCCTAGATGAGAGGTCCTCATACTCATTGTGATAATACATTATGGCATAGTGCAATACAATATAATACAAATCTGGCATGCCATGATTCTTGGGTCTCTGTAACCCAGCAAATGTGTCCTTTTTAGGCCACACTGGGTGTCCAAATATTTTATTGCAATGTGTAAAGGACAAGTTCAGCTCTTTGGAAATCAAAGCATCAGAGACAACATTTTTCAATGTTCTAACCATATGCCTGTTTTTCTGTCTTGTAACCAGAAATCCAGCTCTCTTGCAGGAGTTCCAATTTCAGGGGTAAGACGTTTAGAGTTACATAAATTTGCCAAATACAGTGACATCTGCTTAGCAGTCATACTGTCACAGCTTACAGTCTACAGTGTGTATCTGTTACATGTGACTTTCCTGCCAGATTGAAGTGATTAAAATGTAACATTATATTTAATGTGCAACAGTTGCATATGGACAGCTGACAAACTATGTTCTCCTATTGTCAGTGTCTTGGTGACCAGTCAGCTGCCCTGGTTGGTCAGATGTGCTTCAAAGAAGGCCAGGCCAAAAACACGTAGGACATTTTTTCACCACTCTTATGTCCTCATATGTGTTTTGTATAGATCCTGAGTATTCTTATTGGACTCTGTGTGTACTACATTCTGTGTGTACTACATTACAAATTCCACTTGAAAATAGACTTATTTCAGCTTTTTCAGAAGCATAAATCCACCAGCTATAAGTGAGTTGGTGAAACTGACGTACTGTTTCATTCTTTCTAAAGGTATGGGACCGGATGCTTTTTGCTTAGAAATACTGGGACCAAGGTAATGTATTAAAGATGGATCTTAGTATAAGTAAAATCATTCCAGCCTCTGTATAACATGTTGGTTGTCTCTGTCAGCCCGTGATGTCAGAGCATGGCCTTCTCACCACGGTTGCCTACAAACTGGGAAAAGATGAACCAGCCTGCTATGCACTTGAGGTGTGTCTGTCAGTGTCTATCCTTAATCTGAATCCATATTCGGAGTGTGCTCATTAGTAACTGAAGCTTGTCTGTCTTCCTTCAGGGTTCTGTGGCTATTGCAGGGGCAGTGGTACGCTGGCTGAAGGACAACATGGGCATTGTGCAATCCTCCTCAGAGATTGGTACTAGCACTGTAATACTTCTCTTCACATAATACCACCTTCAATAACAAACTTACTTGTGTTAATGTTCAAGAGATTTGTGTGTGAATAATTTCTGTCTCTCTTTTCAGAGAAGCTAGCTGCTGCGGTAGGCACATCTTACGGCTGTTACTTTGTGCCGGCGTTCTCTGGGCTCTATGCCCCCTATTGGGAACCGAGTGCAAGAGGGTAATAGAGCAAGGCAAAAGAAACGCAACAACAACGCAATGCTTGATGAAATTGTCTCTTTTTTTTTTTTTTTGCTGCAACACATAATTTCTGTCTGTGTTTTCCAGCATCATCTGTGGGCTCACACAGTTTACTAATAGGAACCACTTAGCCTTTGCTGCCCTGGAGGCTGTCTGCTTCCAGACCAGAGAGGTGAGTAGTGTCTATATTGGTTTTATTCCCAATAGAAAGGGGGGGGGGAAACATTTCATTCTATACACTTTAAGTCTATTTGAAGTAATGTAACTGCTGTGCATATCAGATTCTTGATGCGATGAACCAGGACAGTGGCATCCCACTGACACAGCTGCAGGTGGATGGGGGCATGACGTCCAACAGATTACTAATGCAATTGCAGGCTGATATCCTCTGCATGCCTGTGGGTAAGAGGACACAATATATACGAGACCATTTTCATGTTCAATTTAAAATGACGCATAACAGGAAATCCATTATAGGGACAAAGATGAGAGCTGTCATTGTAGCAATAGCAAAGTCCAAACAGTAATTCAGGTGTTTTGAAATCTTCATTGATAATAACCAGTTATGTTAGGACTTTAAACGTGTGTGTCTTCCTTGACTTTTGTCCCACTTAAAAACAAATATGAACCTGGAGTAAACGATGATCACATATGTACATACTCATGACACATTGCACATTGTTCCAAAGTGTGCTGACAGTCAAGACCAAGTCCATCTGTTGTTTGAATCTTGTTGATTTTAAGTGATGCAAGCCGCATCACTTAAAATCTCTTGCTACAGTGAGTTGTTTCTAATGCGATTTTTGTTTGTCTGTTAGTGCGACCCACCATGTCAGAGACCACAGCCCTAGGTGCAGCCATGGCAGCAGGAGCAGCAGAGGGGGTTGATGTGTGGAGCCTGAGCCCCAGTCAGCTTCCACACGCCATGTCAGAAAAATATGAACCTCAGATCAACTCTGATGGTAAGAAAACAAGATTTTTAGCAGATGATTCTGTCCCACAAAGACAGAAAGCTGTAAAGGAAAAGACTGTCCTTTCCACGTTAATGTTAAGTCCTTAATAAGTTAATGACTGCCCCTCCCCTTTCCAACAAACATTTTTATATTTGCTGCCATCTAGTGGAGGTTACTAAGTGCCAGTGCCATGACTGAAGTTGTGTGTGACATTATCACAGAGAGTGAGTACCGCTTCGCTCGATGGAAGAAGGCTGTCCAGAAGGCCATGAACTGGGAGACCACAGAGCCTTGTTGCAACGGCAGTGGTATGTAAACACCATTTAACCTGTATATATGTGACGAAGAGTATTTTATCTGCAACAAACAGATGTGCATGTTCTTATTGTTGTATAATTTATCCCTGAACCTCGATCAATCAACCACAGCAGTCTGACTGTTCTCCGTCTTGGATGCTTTCTCTCATTTACCGACTACAGGTTTAGGAAAGATGATGAACGGCGCCCTGTGGGGGGTCCCTCCCACCCCTCCCCCCACCAGAGTGGACCCCTAAGGTCCGACATTTGCTCCTGCATGCCTGCACTTGGCGGAGTTATGACTAACTTGTGGCATGGGCACAGTTCCTGGGTCTTACTCACTTGGCGTGTCGATGGGTCTGACTGATGCAGATGTTAAGTTGTAACCCTTTTGGATCAATGAAATCATTAACTGCTTGTTTAGGGCATACAATTAGTGCTTGTAAGATTTTTAATGTCACTGTGGTTACAGAGGAAATATATGTAGATGACGTATTTAAACTCTGCATCAGCCAAGCCCTGCTGTTTTTGTGCACTGCATGTTCCTGTATTACTTTTACCTGCTGGCCGCATTACTCTGTCACAGTAAAACGCATATCAGTGTTTTTAAACAGAACTCAGAATTACTGATGTAGATTACAAATGGGTAAGATAACGCTCAGTCGTCAAAGCACAAGGAAACACTTACTGAGAGCAGAGCTAACGTTTAAGTTACAGAGCAACAGCCCGCTTTGCGAGTTTACAGATTGGGAAGAAAAAACTTCACTGAACCGCTTTTTCTGTATTCAGAACCTCCTTGACTCTGTTTTTTGTGCTGTGTTTAAAAGGATTCTTTCTTCTCACTTCATAGATCAGGAGCAATAATCTACTTGGACCATGGTGGGAAGATAAAGACTACTAGTAACAAGGCAGGAAGAAAAAAAAACACGCACAGTGAATACAGGGCTTGACTACTGCCTCTAGTGACATGCAGTCCTCTTCAGCGATCTGTAGTCTACTAGGAGTTTCCTCGACCTCAAGTGCCAGCTGGAGCAAAGAGCAACACCACGTGTGGAGCTTTTCCTTTTTTCAGATGGAATTTAGTCTTCTGAGAGGGAAGCTGTTCTTTAACCATCCACTAAAATCCATGAATTTGCCTTTAAATAGTTTACCACAGCACAGGGAAATCTGCTGTACCTCATCACTAACAAAATGATTATACTACTCTGTAAATAGTGACAATGTTTGTACTTTTTTCTTAACAATCTGAATGACACCAATGTTACACATGCTGCATGGGAATAATTCTGTTTTGGTTACTTCTTGTGCTTTTTTAAAGCAGGGGGAAATGTAAAATACCATCCATGAAGACATCCCGTTGGTCAAAAGTAAAACCTTTAAATCAATGAGGCTTAAACAGCTATTGTAAGACTTTGCACACTTGGCAGCACTTTATAATTTATCTTGCGTGGAGGGTATAATTTGAGCTTACTTGATTTCCAAAGTTGTGCAGAAATCTCTCAAATCTGACTGATTTTCCTGGAATTTTGAGATGTAAAGCAAGAGCTCTTTAGCTCTGCAGGAATGTACAGATGGTCAATGCGAATACCCTACTTGTAATAAAATTTTAAGATCAATACCATTGCATTATTTTTCATTCAAGCATTAGGAAAGTGAACAGCTGTAGTATGAGTTATACTTTATTCTGTGTTGAGAATCAATAGATTTAACATGGCAGTCAAACACAGTAAAGAAGAATTGGCCTATCTGCAAATCGCAAGTCGCTCTTTAATATAGAATATACAAAATATCTTAAGCTATGGGAGACAAGTTTCATTGTGACAAACGAACCTCTGTTCTAAATAGTTCAGTTGTGATAAAAAGAGGCAAACAGGATGACGATCATCAGCGGGAGAACTGCCTCCTGTCACTTTTTCCTTTGTTGACGTGCTTAAAGATTTTTGATTTATGCACGTTCTTGGACTTCTGATATCCAAAGCCACCTCCACCGCCTCGCTTCTGCATCTTTATTCCTTTGCTGCTGTGGACGTCTAAAGGGAAAAGTTGAATTAAGGTCAACACTGAAAATTCATGGTCATTTTCCACGTTTCTTGTGCATCCGTGAAATTAATGTACAATGCATGTGTATAATGACAGCAAAGGATACTGAGATCAACATATGGCGGAACTTTGAAGCCAAAGGACAGCGCCACCATGGGGAGGTTCAGGGTGTTGACGCTGTAGATCTGTTTGAGCGAGTGGGAGTCGTATGCCCTCACATAAGACTTGTAGGCCTCTTGGGCTGATTTGTGGAGATAGTAGTTCTTTTCTATCAGCTTCTCCAGCTGTAAAAAACAAGAGGGAGCAATGCAGACTAAAATGATAGAAAAAAAAAACAGGACTTTTTTTTTTACATCAGTGATATCAATAATTCTCACCTGGGACTGGATATCGGAGATTTTACTCCAGGAGAATTCAAACTCACTCAGTGGGACCTGAACAAAGTAAAAATCTATGTAAACTGAGGCAAAACATGTATTCAGCGCACATGTAAAGACTGTCCTACAGTTGACTGTTTGAGATTTTCACCTTAGCTTGTTTGAGGAAGCGCAGGAAGCCGAGTTCTTCAGGCCGAAGAATCAGGAGCGCGTGGCCTCTGCCATTGATACCTCGTGCTGTTCTGCCCACTCTGTGGATGTACTCCTGTGGATGGAAAGTCAAACTACAAATCAGTTCTGACACATCACCATTCCGGTTGAGACAGATGTTACACTTATTTTTTTAGTTAAGACCTTGGGGTCATCTGGGGGGTCGTACTGCACGATCCAGTCCACCTCAGGAATGTCCAGCCCTCGAGCTGCCACGTCTGTACACAGCAGGATCCCAGAGTCGGCATTGCAAAACTGGAAGAAGGTGGTGGTACGTTTGGTCTGCTTCTGCTTGCCCTGAGAGATGAACAACAACGTTATTCAGCCAGCCCTGCAGATTGCTCTATAAATGACTGATGGATGCTGGGAGACGAGGCTTACGTGGATGGCCATGACGGGCAGGTCAATGTAGTTAAGAAGCTCATAGTGGAATTTGACAGACATGCAGGAGGAGAAGAAGACCATAAGCTTCTTCTTACGGTTCTTCTTTAGGAAGGTGAACAGCAACAAGAAGCGCTTCTCTGATGGGCACACCACGTAGCCCTGAAATGAATGGAGATATCACCCATCAGAATCGGGACTCTAAAGTCAATCCACTTCCTGTGTGACAGTAGACAGAACCTGCTCCAGGCCATCGACTGTGGCTTTGTCTTTGTTGTCATCCACCCCAACGTACAGGGGCTCCTTCTTCAGGGAGATGCGAGCCAAGTCCTCCACTTTTCGGGTCTGAGTGGCTGAAAACAACATGGTCTGTCTCTTCTCTGTAGATGAAAGAATTGGATGACTGAGGTGAGAATGATGCTCAACAAAAGACTGGAAAAATGTTCAGTTTTTAAAAAAAAAAAAAAGGATAAGCAAACACACTTGGCAGCAGTTTGATAATTTGTTTCAATTCTTCCTCGAAGCCAACCTCTAAGATCCGGTCAGCCTCATCAATGATCAGACACTGCAGGTTCTTGAACATGAACCCGGGTGTATTCTGAAGAGACAGAAAAAAAAGGTCACTGAATGCGTAAGGTACTAAAAAAAAAAAAAGTCAAACAAATATGGGCCCCCTCAGGTCTCCCCTTGTTCTACCTGCAGGTGATCCAGCAGACGGCCGGGTGTGGCCACCAGGATGTTGACACCATTGGCCAGTTTTTGGGCCTCAGCTGAGCGGTTGCTGCCTCCCATGATCAGACCGTAGGTGTGCACATGATGTGTCATTAACTCCTTCAGCACACCGTATGTCTGCATTGCCAATTCTCGTGTGGGAGAAAGGATCACTACACCAGTGCCTACAAAGACAAAACAGCTCAGTAAAAGAATCCGAGTCATCAGGGGGACAGCTATGTACAACATTTAAAGGTGCACTCACCATTCCTGGGCATGAACTTGAGTTTGTAGATGAGCTCTATGGCTGGGATGAGAAAGGCTAAAGTTTTACCACTTCCTGTCTTTGCAGCAGCAAGAACATCCCTGAAGAAAAACAAAGTAAATAAAGTATATGAATTTAAATTCAAAAGCAAGCAGATGAGATTCAGTATTGCACTATGGTGTATCTATTTGTACATCTCTCAGGAGAATCTGACATACCTTCCCTCCAGCAGGGGGCGAATGGATTTGTGCTGAATCTCCGTCATGTGTTCGAAACCCATCTCCCTCACTCCTTTCAGAGTGTTCTCACTCACCATCCCAGCAAGAGAGGCAAACGACGTGTCCTCAAATGCTCCTGAAACAGTAGGTAGCAGTGATGTTATGCTGCACAGTATCAATCAATCTTTTGAAGTGGAGAAAGTGACTCAATCTCTGCTTCAGCACACACTTCTGACAAACAAGCAGCAGATGTCGCTCTTCTGTCTGTGTCATTCATGAAGCAGTTATCTCAAAGAGGTTTGCTGCTTCATTGAGTTTCACATTCGCCATCGTAAGGAACTGATCAAGAGGTGCCTGCTATTATAAATCTAAACCGGATTTTAAGAAAATCTTATCTACCATGTCCTTGCAGTTCATCCTGTCAGAAGAGTCAGAAGGAAATTCTCCCTAAAGAGAACCGCAAGAGTTTCTGTCTGCCTTAGTTGACACCCGATTCATGATGAAAACATTGAAAGGGCAACACATGAAGGCAACCTGCTGAGCTAGTTTGTTACATTTGGTGCTTTAATAAGAAGAAACTGAAAGGTCTTGGTGACGTGCAGAAGGACACCACAGTCCACAGAGGACCAAACAGTTAACATCTCCCAATTTCAACATACAACCACATATACCTTTACAATCAGCTATCAACAACTATTTGGGCAATACCTGTTAATCCAGATGGTAACTCGGGTACATCTTCCTCCTCCTCCGAACTGTGATCATCCTCAGCAGCAGCTTCTTCAGTATTTGCACCTTGCGCATCATCTGCTTCTTCCTCCTCCTCTTCTTCTTCTTCACCAGCTTCTTTCACAGATTTGGTCTTCTTTACAACTAAAATGAAAGTCGTGTCATTAACGAACTTCCAGAAAAAGCAGTTAACCTTCAAGCTGCTAACAGCGATTTCATTACCTGGTGAATCCACTACGTCAAGTTTCCTCTTCTTCTTGTTCTTCTTCTTCTTCAGAGGAGTTTCCTCACTGATGGTTTCCTCCACTGATCCCTCTAACTGCTGCTTCTGTTTTTTCTTGGTTTGGCTGTGGGCAGTGGATGATTCCTCACAATTGTCCTCTGCCAGCCCGTTAGTCGCTGCCAAACTCTCTACAACACGATACAATCACACAGATGAACTCATTACATACACTACAACATTTTGTAAAGAAAAGCATTAGACGCGTGATAATGTTAGCTAGCTATATGTTAGCAGTGCGACGTACAACAACGCAATGAGACCTTGTGGAACGCGATAAAGTTATGTAAACTCATGTTAGCAGTAAAACACGGGATTCAAAAGCTATAAGCCGAAATGAAGCTCGTTTCTGGCAAAAAAAACTGTGCCGTAAGGAGTTGCTAGCACTGCTAGCATAGCTTAAACAAGCGACGTTTGTCACGTTTCGAAAACGATAGACAAACAACAGAACAGTTTACATTACGAAAACATACCGGCCTCCTCGTTTTGTGCCTGTTTCTTCAATAATTTGCGCTCTTTGTTTTTTTCATTTCTTTTCTCTATTTTCTTTCGGAGCAGCCTCATCTGAAGGTCCGCCATGGTAACGATGCACAGGACACGTGTGTGCGTCAGGACCGCTTGAGGACCCAGTCTGCATTGCCTGAGTGAAAATGCGAAGGACCCCTGTGCAGAAGTGCTGTGTGCTGCTATAAGGAGCGCCATCCTCAGGCCTGAAAAATCGGGAAATTGTTTTTTTATGACAAAAAAAATCCCATCACAATTGTGATATCATACACCATACAGGATTTTGACCCTGAAGCTGTTGAGGTCAGGTCTCTTTTATTAGAAATTATTATTTTATTTTGATTTAGATTTATTTTGCCTATCAAAAATAACAACTTTCAATCTTTTATTTTGTTTTACATGTAGTGTGGACAGAAGAATTATAGAGTTTGATAGTTAATTAAAGTTAATTAAACCCTCTCCTACACATTCAAACAGGCACACAGCTGAATATTGATCAGCTTTAGATTATGTTGATTTTTGAATTAGTGATAAATAGCAGCAGCAGTATTAGAATGTTGGTGTTCTATTGTGACACACATCACAGCAGTGAGTGTGTGTCACACAGACACACAAAGAGCTGCAGAGAGTTCTAATGCTCATTCCAGCTTCAGCCTTCATACAGGTAAGACCACTTTTCAGCTGCTAAAAGTTTCACAGACAGCAGAATCTGTTCAGTGAATCTGTGTACAGTGTGACATTGTGTTGCTGTAGTGAGTAGTAGTACATTTCCTATCTCAAACATCAAGCATCTGTTGTAGTTTTTCTGATCCGGTTTTGTAGTTTTTACAGTTTATTTTGCAGAACACATTATTTAAATATACTTTATTGCTGTTGTCACACTAAAATAAAATATTACATTGATTTTGGATGGGTAACATGCCAGATACAGTTGTAGTTGATTGCTTAAACTTTCAACAGTCTCTGACCTTGTGCATTTTCAGCTGGTGTTTTGGTGCACAAATGTTGATACACAGAATGTGACTGCATGAGAGCCCTGCATGAGTTTCTTCTGCTTTCATTTCAGGCAAAGCTGAGAGACGGGCTGACAAATGGAGAGGAGACGCAGAGAGGTCAGATGCGGCATTCACACAAACACTCCACAATCCTGACGATGGATAGATGGGGGCGCCCAGAACCGAAGTGGAAAGGTTGCAGCAGTCTCAAAACTTCCTCCAAGCAGGATGGACTGGAGGGCAGGAGGAGCTGCGAAAAACCCGCCTGGCCTTCAGCAGGAAGGTCCCCCCACACGAGCCTGGTCCTGCTCAAGGTTTCTTCCTGTTAAAGGGAGTTTTTTCTTTGCCACTGTCGCCTAAAGTGCTTGCTCGGGGGTCTGGCATAAAAGGGTTAAAAAATAGAATAGAATTGAAAATAAATAAATAACATAAACTTTATTGTTTCCCTGCTGGTTTCTTCTTTATGTAGACATGATGAGGTAGAGGTGATGTGTAGATGTTTCTATATGGGACATGTTTCAGTGATATGATGTGACTCATGTATGAGATGATTGTCTGAATGTGAAACTACGACCAGCTCCTCTGTGACAAAGCACGATGGTATCCCTGCAAACATGCAGTCTATATGCAGTCAGAGGGTAGATGGAGATGGAAACAGGCAGAGCACAGTCCAGTCTGGACCAGAGGCCTCACTTTGATGTCATATGACATCATTCCTGAGCTAATATCTATACAGTAAACACAAAATATTCATACTTACATTTAGGAAACACACAAACATAATTCAGCAAGCACTTCACCGCATTATTCAATCAAAAGAGATGGACAACAACAAAATCAAAGCGGCGATGACTCCTGTCCTGTGGAGGGAGTACCAACAGGTTAAGAAAGACCATGAAAAATCCACAGCAGAGCCACAAAAATCGGAGTCTCAAGAAATGTTGGAGTTGAATCGTCAATTAGAAAAGAATGAACTGATGCTTTTACACAGTCAGGAAACAATCAAGATCTTAAACAAGGAGCTGAAGGCAAAAAAATGTGTTTTTAACCACACAGAGAAAGATAGGCTGTGTGAAAATAAGCTCAGTGCAGAAAGAATAGAACAGCTGTCTAAGGAAAATGAGTGTCTGAAGAAACAGCTGAAGCACTCTCAAAAGATGTGCAAAACACAGAAAGAAAAGTGTGCGCAACTGGAACTGAACCTGAGTGCGGCCTCCAACAAGGAGAGCAAATTCACCGCGAAAATCTGTGACCTGAAGTCCACCGTGGAGACATCTAAAAAAGAAATAGAGATTCTGAGAAAGGACTCAAAACAATACAAAGAGGAAATCGACAAGAGAGATGTAGCGGTGATCGAGGAGACGCAAAGATGTTGCGACCTTGAGAAACAGCTTGAGCAGCGTGTGCCGGACATCCCCACGAAAGAACTGCCTGAGCCTAAACGAGACATAAGAATCACCATATGCGTGACAGAATGCCCACAGTGTAGAAGGTTCAAACTGGATGAAGGGTTACCACTTAAGCTCCAAGAAAAAACCCAAAGAGTGAAAATCCTTCAAAGCCTCCTGGAAAAGAACACAAACATAATTACCGAACAGGAGGAGAAGTACAAGGAGCTGAATCAAAGTATGTCAGAACAGGCAGAGCTGCCTGCAGACAAACTGCAGGAGATCTCAAAGCTGGACAGAACCATCAGAGAGAAAAACGAAGCCATCCAGTCACTGAAGGGTCAGCTGATTGTGTACCAAAACCAAGCCGAGCAGTTCAAAACTCAGAATGAGGAACTGCTCACCAAAATCGATGATGTCAAAAAGTTGCACCTCAATGAGATAAAGAAGAACCACGCGTTGAGGGAAGAACTGGGCAAAAGCTGTGAAGACAGGCAGCTGCCAGATATTAAACCAAGTGAAAGCACAGCATTAAAACTCCACTCTGATGAGGTGCAAAGCCACAACTCAAGACACGCTGACTTTTCACTTACAATCCAGAAGGTGGAACCTAAAGAATGTCACGCCAAAGTGCCTAAAGGCAAAGCATACCCCGCAAAAGTACCTCAGCAGAGATCAAGACGTTTCACACTTCCACCGTGTCCTTTAAAGCTCAGCAGCTATCAGAGTGACAAACAAAGCTCCCAAGACACACCATGTCCTTCCTGAAGGACGGAAACTGACATTTAGAAGCAAAACAAAAAAATAAAAAAAATAAAAAATAATGCAAAAATCTCCTTGCTTGTTATCAATAGAATGTAACTGTTCAGTTATTGATCAAAATCCTTCAAGGAGAAGGCATGTCGAGGTTGAGGGCAGAGGGAACGATGGCCAGTGGCAGCCTGATGACCTCCATTCATTGTTTCTTAATTGCTGTATCTTTATTTATTTGTTTCTCTGTTTTATGCTTTCCCTTGTTGTTGTTTTGATTTGTGATTGAACTCAGTAAAGACGTTTATAAAAAGGAGAACTCCGAGTCAAATTTTGGAGCATGATAGTGTAATGTTGTGTATTGGATTTGATTCCAGAAATAAAATAGAAGTAACAGAAGACTGACAATAGGAAAATATAATTATTGCATGCATTTTAATAGCTAAACTGGATAACTGGAGAACACATCTCTGGATCCAGGAAATGCCTGTTCTGTTGCAGTAACAAATGTCTTGCCCATGATGCCCCTGGTGAATGAAAATACAACCAGCAGGACTGAAGTCATTTTGCCTTTTCAATTTCCCTCCTTCCCAGCAGACTGCAGCATAAAATAACACACTTGACACCACAGACAATAAAAAAGTCTGGAGCTTCTTACTAGAAATGTCAAAAGATCTAAGCTTCCTTAAGAAAAAGAGGCAGCTTTGCCCTTATTTCTAGAGAGCTTCTGTGTTTAGGGACTAGAAATCTATTATTACTTCCTTGGTCTTTGAAGTCTTCAGTATGAGACAGATCTTGTGACTCCTGACACTGAAGGCTTTAATCAGGTCCTGATATTCAGATTCCTGCCCATTCCTGACACATAGCAGAGATTTACAGTGCCTTCTTTTTTGCCGTTATCAATTATTTTAATATTTCAATCATTTGTAATATTACAGCCCCAGTCTGTATAAACTTGTGGTGGTGCCCCATTAAATAATTATAAAGTCATCCAAAGTGTAGTTTACCGCTACAACTGAGTTCAATCACAAATCAAAAACAAGGGAAAAGCATAAAACAGAGAACAGTGAAACAAATAAATGAAGATACAACAATTAAAAAACAATGAATGGAGGTCATTCATTCCACTGGCCATCCTGGTCTCTTGAGGGTAAGTGGTAATGCATGGTGGTGGTGGGGCTTAAAAGAGGCTGCCACTGGCCATCGTTCCCTCTGCTTTCAGCCTCGACATGCCTTCTCCTTGAAGGATTTTGATCAATATCTGAAAATCATAACTTGTGATGCAGTAAAAGCTGTACTCTTGTTTTATGCTTGCCAACAGAGTAAAATAATAATCAATAAGACCAATAATTTCTCAAGCAAGCTAGATTGACTTTCTTACCTCTGGGAGCATCACATCAAAGACAAAATCCCCTCTCTTTATCTTTTCTCCTATATGCCTGTGGCCTCCTCCATCACCCTCAGGAGCTCGAAGACCTATTGAAAGAAAATTACACAATTAACAAATTCACCTTTTTAATGTTATATCTCTGAACAAATACTCATCAACATATTGAAATGAACCCCATTTTCTCTGTGGTGCTGAAGGTGGCATCCATTAAATAAATGTCATTGTGTAATAAATTAATTCTATTAATGATTATATTTATTGATTTCGGTGCTTAATTCAAAGTCATGTTTATGTTTTCATCCACGTACAAATATTATTATTATTTTTATATATATACTATATATATATATATATATTGACTGGAGTGCTTTTCCGGACCCGCTGAGGTCATGCAGAGGGTTGCCGACCTCTCTCGGTGATTGACAGCTGCACAGCCCTGCCTGCATCGCTCGAGCCGGCCTCCGCCATCTTGCCTCTCCCTGCCTGCCAGTAGCTGAGTGCGGAAGTGGAAACAACACTGTGCGGGCTCACGGTTCCGCCTGTGGACGGCTTGCCAGATCTCCTTGCCGACACAGACTGCTAATTCATCACATTGAACCGTTTCTGTAACCGCAGGGAACCGGGGGAGAAATGGCTGGACGTTTACCGGCGTGCGTTGTCGACTGCGGCACAGGGTAAGCTGTTGACATCGGACCGCCGTTTTAGGGACTGTCAGTGTCAGCAGCACCAGCAGACACTCTCTCTCTGTGTGTGTGGCTCTCTGTTATGTGCAGACACCCATAGCCAGCGAGCTAATATTGCTAGCAACAGCTAAGTGGATTTTTTAAAATTATTATTATTATTATTTTCCTGTTTGTGTTACAAGAATATGCATACTCCGGTTGTAGCAACTTTTAAGGGCGCGGGCGGTGTTTATGTCGACGCTTTCCATCCTGTCTATTTGCTCGTTTCATTATCATTAGCATGTTTCATCCCTTGTTCGCCACAGTATGTTTTCCTCCTGTCCAAAGGGATTTCATTGCAAGACCACAGCTAGTGTTTGCTGTAAATTTCCCCTCAAATCTGGTTTCATTCATTTGGAGTTATCGGGTCACTATAGAAACTGCAGTCAAATCCTTTCTGGTTATTTTGCAGATTTATCTCACATAATGTTTACCGTGAAAGTAGTCTGTGTAATTCATAATAATATTTTTTTTTTTTGCTCAGTAATGTGGCTTTGAGCAGGCGCAGTACTACTTCCTACACAGCATGCACTTCCTCATTCACGCTTTTTAGTCCATATATGGTCGTTTCTCAGCATCCTCGGCATGTTTTTTTTTTTTGGTTAACTTCTCTAATCTCTCCTATTTGCGGATCTACTGATTTTTTTATGTAACGATTTAATCGCAAATATATTTCATGTATGAAATGTTCCTTGGTATTAAATGTTTTGTTAGTGGTCAGACAAGATGATACAGATCAAGATTTTTCTCTTGGCTACTCCTGCAGCTTTACTTGTATTTATCTTTGGTATGCCTGCTTCTTTTCCTGTTTTAGTGGAGTTTCACTTCATTTATGACCCAAGCATGAAACCATATATAATAAAAGTAGGGCAGTGTGGTTGAAAGCAGACATGTAGCTTTGCTCAGCTTTGCTCAAAAAACATAGCATACTCAGCTCGAGTATGCTGAGTTAATTTTGGGGGCTAAAAGTGGTCGGCATTGCATGCATGTAGAGGCTTGAATTCTCTCTTGACACTGCAACCCCGTCTCCTCAGGCTGTTAACCAGTCTTCTGCCCTGCACAGGGATAGCAAAAGAAAGTGCAGCTGAGACTTGCATTAGTCTGTTTTAATGTCTTTTTATCAGGCAGATGACTTCTACAGTTTTGGCATAATACATAATGCTGCATATGTTTGTTTTTTAAGGCTCCAGAGATGTTAGTTCACACATGCACAGTTTAGGCTGAGATTTGTTCACAGTTAAGTGGAATCTTTGATATGCTGTAGGTTTACTGTTCTGCCTTAAAGTACCAGCTATTGGGGAAGTGTTGTGAAGTTCTGAGGGAGTGCACAGCTGTCTCTGAGTCATGCTTATGATGTCCAAACAGTGACTCCACTTCCTTTAATGCATCATCCTTCCAAGTGGCCTGGCTGCTGTCATGACATTAATCTACTTGACCATCAAACTAAAAAGACACTTCCAGATATGGGTGTATTTAGGTTGTTCAAATGTAGTATTACACTGCTCAAGAACTCTCTTTTGCAGCTTAGTGCAGTTGAAGAGTTGGGTGGAGTGGATTTGTCTTAAGCAAACTGAAATTTCCAAACATACAGCTGTCATCATGATTAAAACTCAGTACATTAAACAGCAGCCATGCTGTTACTGTCACTCATCAAAAAGGTGCTTCATTCTTATAAAGACAGTCTATAACACATACATTCTCTAAAAATAGTCTTCATTTCGCTCATCTCCAGCTGTCCTGTGTGTCCATGCCAAATGTGTGGTGTACTTCAAGCTTGTCAAGACAAGTTGAGGTAGACAAGCTGGGACTGTTTTGTGGTATGAAGGTGTAGATACATTCTATTGCTCTTGGCCCATGTTGTTGTTACTCCTGTGACACAACTGCTTATCTCAGACCAGCAGTTCATGATTTCATCTGATTCAAATGACACAGTAGGGACAGAGGGGTTGATGTTATAAAAACTTCCAAAATATATATTTCAATGTGCAAGTACCCTGAATGCACTAAGACCCCTTTATAACTCTAACGTAGACCTGTCCTGACTTGTTATAATCAAGCTTTTTGTTCTGTCTGGTCTCCACCACCAAAGAGATTTGCAATTGTCAGTCAGTCTCACCCAACAGTTAGCTTTGATACTAATCCGATGAGGTCTCTGATGGAGAATAAACAGGACCAGGAGGAGAATTGTCCAGGTTTCTGCTTGAACTGGCATTGTCCACATTGTCTTGATTCAGGACAGATGTAGTGGGTCACCTCCTTTCCTTCCTTTTTCTGTTGCACTTGAACATGATGTACATAGCTTCTTCTTTCTGTACCTTTAGAGTCAGGATTGACAGCTCTATTGAATTTGTCATTTTTTGTGTGTGCCTGTCAGCTAGGGGAAGTTGTCTGATTAGATTGTTCTACATGGCTTTTTACACTGTGATTTCAGATCTTGAAAAAACAAAGTTGCACAGTTGAATTAGACGCCAGAGGAAGGTGACTTTTATTTATAGAACAGGGAGAAAAAAATGTGAACCAGACCAGCCAAGCTGAGACTTTCCTTTTTGTATTCCATGTACACAGAGAATTATACATGTGCATGACACATGGGCTGTGAGATCTGTTACTCAGGAGGAATTTCTTTGTGGTACTAGGTCCGATTTGTTGACTAATCCACATTTGTTGTCTGTGTTTATTCTATAATCATTAAATAATTGTCATCAGCATCATACTATTGTTATTAACATGACTTTGATAATTATGAAATGAACGTTTATGATTAAAATGAAACACTGAACTCCTGTCCTTATCATAAAAAGCTGTTGCATTAATTTTGTATTTATTCTGCGCAAATTTCTGTTGATAAACCTGAGCGTGACAGGAAAGAGAAACCATGTTTTTTTTAAGTTGATTTCAAAGGCACCACTATTATGATCAGGATGTGGTTTGTTATGCCCACAGTGTTTTGGCATTCATCTGCAGTGTCCTCTATCAGTCCATTGGGCCTTGTGTGTAGGAAGTATGGGAGTCCTGTCTGGGCCTCCTCCAGTCAGGACTACATCTGGTTAACATGTGCCCCCCAACACACCATTCATTCAGAGGAATCTGTAAAGTCAAGTCTTTGATGCTATGGTGCATTCCCAGTGTGTAACCTGACACTATGTTAGACAGCTGTCATGAATTCTAGTAAGATGTTAAATATTCTCATTAGTTTCACCACTTCCCTTTATAATTTAGAGAAGTAAGGGATGCACAATTTAGCAAACAGACAGGGATATTCAGTCTATGCAGAAGTGAACTCTAACCCTTGATGACTAATATGAATAGTCTTCAGTTTACCAGTTCAACATGAATACCTCTTTTAATGGTTTCCCATTAGTAAACCCCGGAGCTGCCGCTGCATTTGGCTTCAGACCAGTCCACCAAAGGACAGTGACGGCATTGATCAAAACCACGGCAGCCAAAAATAATCTTTTCTGAAGCAAACTTCTTGCATACAAATATAGTGTCATCAGTGTTTGCCTTGAACAAGCAGTTTTTTCCTCTTTCAGTTACACCAAGCTGGGGTATGCAGGAAACACAGAGCCACAGTTCATTGTTCCATCATGTGAGTATCATCCATGTAACAAGAGTTGGAATATTTCTCAAGCATTCTGATTTATTTATGTAAATAATGCACACTGGTTTCTAAGAAAGCTTATACTGTTTTGAATGTTTTCCCATCAGGTATTGCCATCAAAGAGTCAGCCAAGGTTGGAGACCAGGCCCAGCGCAGGATGATGAAGGGGGTGGATGACTTGGATTTCTATATTGGAGATGAGGCAGTAGACAAACCCACGTATTCCACTAAGGTACATGACCCAGACAGCTTAGCTCAAACACAGGAGCCTGTGGCAAATCCATTACTGCATGTGGTTCTCTAAAGAAAGTAAAACATTTGACCACAGGTTTTTTTTTATCTTACATATAAACAAGAAAAAAGGACTTTGTACTGTGTTGTTTTTCTGTCATCCAAAAAGGTGTAAATTTTCTGAGATTAAACAGTATAGGAATCCTGGTTGAAAACTAATTTACATTTGAATGGAAAGGACTAAAACAGATTGTGTTGCAAATGTGGCCCTATAGTCACTCAATTTGAAAAAAACAGTAAGGGCACTGCAAGCAAACAAAGCAAAATTTGCTGAAGGGCAAAAATGGACTAATGAATAGGTAAACTACATTAATCCAGTGAATATGGCTGTATTGCAGCTATAATGGCATTATCAACAGATTCATAGTGAGAAAGAGCTGGTAGAACAGGAGTCTCACAACTGCTGATACCTGATGAACCATCATTGAAAAGGCAGTGTTTTAAACTGTGCAACATGCCTCCATGCCCATCTGTTCTGGATGATTGCAATCTTTGCTGCTGACTGTTAAATAACAGCTGCATGATGTCATTTGATGGCTCACATACTGCACATTTTCAGCATTGTTGTCACAGCATTGTTGCAGGACTTGTTATTAGATACTATTATAAGGATTCAGGATTATAAGGATAGTGTGTATTAATGTGACCATTGTTGATTTGTATGTGTATTTGACATAATGCTTCTCCTCAGCCATAATGGTACTTTGTCTGGATTATTCTAATTGAACATATGTGCCATCAGTGGCCAATCCGTCATGGAATTGTGGAGGACTGGGACCTAATGGAGCGTTTCATGGAACAGATCATCTTTAAGTACTTGAGAGCTGAGCCTGAGGACCACTACTTCCTCCTGGTAAGAATTATGCAAACATGGGCAGTCCGGTGCCAGTTAAACTGAGATTTAGATAATACTTCTTAGAACTAAAATAATTGTACATATAATGTATTCTACTGAACAATTAAAATCTTCTGTTTACAGACAGAGCCTCCACTGAACACACCAGAAAACCGAGAGTACACTGCTGAGATCATGTTCGAGTCCTTCAACGTACCAGGACTCTACATTGCTGTGCAGGTCAGCCCCCTATTATTGGATCTCCATTTTGTGTGTCCTAATGTAACCTAGAGTTGTAGAACCGCACTGTCAAGGTATGAACTGTTGACTAAATTAATGTATACAACACTATATGTGTGTGTAGGCTGTGCTTGCTCTAGCAGCCTCCTGGACATCAAGACAAGTGGGCGAGAGGACACTGACAGGCACTGTCATTGACAGTGGAGACGGCGTGACACACGTCATCCCAGTGGTGAGTCTGCAGATTGTATTTGCTGAAAGACATGTTGGTCTCTTACACAAATCTACAAGGTCTCATGATAAACATTAGCACTCCATTAAGCCTTTTATTTGAAGTCTGTTTATAAACACAGATGGATTATATTTAGATGTATTTAGCCACAACCGAGTGATTTTATGCCTGGGAATGCATAATTTTCCTCTGTTCAAAGAAATGTATTTCCACCTGCTTGCTGAGTAACAGGATAGTGCTGATGTCTAAAAAGTAGGCCAGAGGATTTCAGAGGTTGGAAGGAATTACTCAGTTTTAGGAAATGTGCTTACAGAATACATTTAGAAGCTGACTGACTGAATCAGCTGTTCTGTAAGGCACTGCTGAACTTGTGCAAAAATGGAGAGAAAAAAAAACAAGCAATAAGAACTGAAGATGTTGCACATTATGATGTCTTGTCTTTCTGTCTCAGGCTGAAGGTTATGTAATTGGCAGCTGTATAAAGCACATTCCCATCGCAGGACGGGACATCACCTACTTTACCCAGCAGCTCCTAAGGGAGAGGGAGGTGGGCATCCCTCCGGAGCAGTCGCTGGAGACGGCCAAGGCAGTGAAGGTAGGTCCTTCCAGCTGCAACTCCCATTAGCCACTTCCTCTGCTGAAGAGACACTTATTATACTGTTTGTACTAGTGAGTCAGCAGTGAGATATAATTATTATATATTACTGTATTACTTTTTAGATGGAAATAAGAGAGGCCAATGCTTACTGATTTAATGAGCCATTGCTGCATCTTGCTGTGGTGAATGATGAAATCAAAACATATTTCCTCATTTTAAACCCCTGTTTGGCAGGTTTTAGGGTGAAGGAAACACTACTTATATGAGACACTGTTCGTTCCTTTGAGTAAAAATGCTTCAGTCGTTAAATGTACACAGGGGTCCTGCTTCATTTGCCATTCTGACAGTGATAGACTCCATGCTTTGGTTTGAAAAATGAGGTGCCAATGTGGAAACTTTCTTGTTTCTTTCTCAGTGAGGGCACCAGATGGCACTATTGGTCTATTTGTTACGTGCAGCTCTTGTCCTTCACAAACTTACTACTTTTGTGTTGTTTAGTTTATGATAATAATTACTACTTAGATCAAATCAAGCTGGAGATGATTGTTTTTCAGATTTGACAATCCAGACAACACAACACTCTTAAAGAAGTGTCTGCTGCTGAATTATATGAAGTATATGTTTTAATTCAGTTTGCGACATGCCCAGTCACAAACAGATATGACTTTTTTTGTTAATAGCATTTGGCGTCTCTTATTGTCACTCCTCCTGTCAGTCACCACGTTTATTGATTCATTTCAATTCTCCACATTTCTCTCCATGTTTATTAAATTGCTTGTTACCCAGGACTTTGTTCTTGATGTCAAGGACCATTCTTCATTACCCCGAGACAGACAAACAAATACTAATGTGAACTGAAATAACTAGCATTAGCATGGAGGTGATGCGTGTCATGCATATTGCCAATCATGTCTGAAAATGTTAATTCCATTGTGTGTGGCAGCCAGCATGAACCACATTTCCCTGGAAATCAAAATGATGACATCTCTGAATACAGTATTCTGTTACGTGCTGCTCATTAGCTTTCACTGTTATAGGAGCCAGATCAATTACTTTTCAAGCTGTGTGCTGGATCGAAAATTGAATGAGTTTCACAAACAGCGCGCATTGCAATGATAATTAAAACTGTGACGCACATAGAGGTTGGAGGATTTCGTTTGTACTGTCTAATTTCTTGTCTGCTGCAATAAAACTTCATGTGTTCTCTGTCCTCTAGGAGCGGTTCAGCTACGTGTGCCCAGATCTTGTTAAAGAATTCAACAAGTATGACACAGATGGCTCCAAGTGGATCAAGCAGTACACTGGCATTAATGCCATCAGCAAGAAGGAGTTCACCATTGATGTGGGCTATGAGCGCTTCCTGGGACCTGAGATCTTCTTCCACCCAGAGGTTGGTCTAGCATTACAAACACCACCTATGTTATTGAACACAATTAACATCAGGTAGATAGATAAAGAGTCATGAATTGACAAATTATCTGTAGGGTCTGAACACATTTTTTTTCCACCACACGTGTCATGTCTTAGCCCGAATGGTTGCATTTTAAATCTTTGGCATATGCACAGCAGTGGGTAAAATGGTCTTTTTGCTATTCACCATCTCAGTTCGCCAACCCTGACTTCACCCAGCCCATCTCTGAGGTGGTGGACGAGGTCATCCAGAACTGTCCTATTGATGTCAGGCGTCCTCTCTACAAGGTAAGCAGACATGAGCTGCATGTGTCACATACTGTGTGTTTGTTGTGAGTAAATGCTTGTTCAGTTAGTTTGGATGTCACACTCTCTGATGTTTGATAGCTGTGTTGCAGGTTATTTTCTTAATTTCTGAACTTAGTTAATGGCCAACAGATGTTTGTAAATAAGCTTGCATTCATATCTGTTTAATGATGAGGTGTGTATGATTCACACCTCCTTGTGTTTATTGAGGGGTATTTCCCTCAATAAACACAAGGAGGTGGGTTTTTTTTCCCAGACTGGCTGGCCAGCATCCAGTTGCAGGTCACTGGTGTTAAGTGCTTCCTGCTCTACAGCTCTGTAATCCCCATCACCTTTTTCTTCCACAGAACATTGTTCTGTCAGGAGGCTCCACCATGTTCAGGGACTTTGGCCGCCGTCTGCAGAGAGACTTAAAGAGAACAGTTGATGCCCGGCTGAAGATGAGTGAGGAGCTGAGTGGAGGCAAGCTCAAGGTGAGTGCAGACATTAATTCACACGCAGCGCAGATCGATAGTGCTCAACAAAACACAATTACTGTGTAAGGGATTGTGCTGAGAGAAATAACAAATATTGTTAGTACAGAAGTACATTGAATGCAGATCAACTGATTTTTTTTCAAATCTAATGAGGCTTTAAATGTGCAATCAAAAACGTTTCAGCCTCAGGTAAGAAGTATATTGTTAGTCTGTCTGCACTCGTCCTTAGCTGGTCAGGTCATGAAGACAATACCCCTGATTCATCCTGATGAGTTGACTCAGCTATAATTCTGCCTTAGGCATGGAGGAAGCAAAGAAAGCATGTAGCTTATTTTAGTTCAGAAAATAGATTTTACAAATATCCTATGTGGTAAACTGTATCTGCACCAAAATACCCCGGGCATCCATTTATTTCAAGGGTTTATGTGTTTTGTGGATTAAATGTTTGAAACACTGCTGCTCAGCACTTTAACAGTTGTTCGGTTTTAAAAGAAATGTTTTTATTCCTTTCTCAAAGAACAGAGTTACCCTTGCCATTAGCGAATTACTTAGCTATGTTTGTGTCTCAGCTCTGCTGTTGCTCTCATTCACTCATGAAGTACTATAGAAGTTGATGTGATTACTTCACCAGCTAACATGATCCATGATCCAATTTAACTATACCTAGCCAGTTATCTAAACTGTATAAACTGGGTGCTGTTCAGTCCAACTCACATCGAAGCAACAGGATGCTGACCTCAATCCACATTACAGCCACAGGTGTCAGTGTTAACAAGGGTCTTCTCATATTTATTTATAGAACCATTTAAGACTTATTTTAGTATTATGTGCAGATAGATTTGATGTATTTTGATCCGCTTTAAAGCAGCTATATACATTCTGAAAAGTAGCCATCAGTATAAGTCCAGATGTCTTCTAAATGCATGTCTTCCCTCCTCAGCCCAAACCAATTGATGTCCAGGTCGTCACTCATCATATGCAGAGATATGCAGTGTGGTTTGGTGGATCAATGTTAGCATCAACTGTAAGTATTTCAAACATTCACTCCCACTGCTTCATCACATATAAGTTGTGACAGAAAGGCAATATCTACTTTTAGAACATAATTGATTTAGTCTTTTGTGCCAGGAAGGGGAGTTTTGTTAAGTCTGTGTTTGCTGTGTAATTTATTTTTGTCCTGCTGAGGGTGGTGGTGACGTGTTATCAGTTTTTTTCCTCCCGTCTTGACGACTTATTTGCTTGAGTGCGGTGGATAATTTTACCCCCAGGAAATGTGACTGGGAACAAAGGTCTCTGACAGTTGATTCACTAAAGTCTAATTGATGTTAAAATCTAATAGAATTTTACATAATTAGTTGTTTTTGAGTCTCTGGGTTCTCAGTTAAAGTTAATTGCTGTAAAATGCTAAATGGATTCTGTAAAAAAGACATTTATTATTATCATGTGAGTGTTTTTTATCATCACTGTTTCAGTCGTTTCTCTTTAATCACAGTAATGGCCGTTTGACCTCTGCTTGTACCCTGAATACTATGTCAGTCTGGTGGGGTCTGATGTGTGCTGCCCACCATCTTAAGGTGCAACAGTCACAAAGAGAGCCAGTAAAGATGTCCATGACAACTGATATACAAAAACTACTGTCAGTTTTTTTCATTATGAAATATCAGACAGTTCAAAAGTGTTCTTTATGAATTCCCATAGCTCAAAGTGACATCTTCAAATCACCATGTTTCTTTTTCCATTAAATGTGATTGGTCTTTTTGGTAGCATTTGCAATTACCCCAAAGATTGACAGTTATTGAAGCAAAGAGGTGACCATGACAACAACAGGAATTTCTCTGTGTTAATTCAAACTTATTGTCAAATGGAGAGGAAAAGACAGCACGGTATAAACACTAGACTACTGTGCTGTATCAGAAAAAAACACATTTCTGTTGGATTTTGTTAACTTATTTATTCTGTCGCTGCCTTTTAACTGTCTGGTCTTTGGTGTAAAAAAGTTCCTCTAAAACCATCTGTAAAAAAAATGTATATGAAGTGTATAGAGAATTTTAAATAGTGATGTGCTTCTAAAACTTCTTACTTTCCTTTGTGCTTCCACAGCCTGAGTTCTACCAGGTCTGCCACACCAAAAAGGACTATGAAGAGATCGGGCCAAGCATCTGTCGCCACAACCCTGTGTTCGGTGTCATGTCTTAACTTTTGGACCTCCAGAGAGTCTAACAGTGGCAGGAGATGGTGAGGGTGAGGCAGTGATGTTAGGCTGTGTTCAGTAATGGAAATGTTGAATGAGATGGCAATCCAGAAAAGAGAAATTTAAAAAAGCGAGAAAAGACCAGACCTAACACAGATGGGCTGGAAAATTTATTGTGAATGTTCCTGTTTTTTTTTTCCTGTTTCTTTTGTTTTATTTGTTCCTGTCGTATCACAATGAGGGAAAATGGTTTATAAACCCAAACGGTTAAAATAACATTTCTGGAGGCATTCAGTGAGTGAGTGAGTGAGTGATGATGATGATGATGAGGATAAAGGTGGTGTGGGTGGATGTTGGTGAAGGACAGTGACACTGGTAGTGATTTCCTGACACCGGAACATGTTATTTATGGTTGTAGAACATGAGTCCTGCGTGATCTGATGACTCTTGAGATTACTGAAAAATATAGAACATTTTTTTATTTTCAGCATTTTCCTTTCCACTTCAAATGTCTGTGTATCATGGTAAGAGCTTGTTTATATTTCATACTAAAGTTTTTTATATGTAAAACCTGGGAAATCAGGGGTTAAAAAAAATAATGGCTAGTTTCAGAAAGCGACTGTTTTAATCCATGATGCAGCTTTGATACGCAGTATTTTTTTTTTTTTTTTGAGTTCTCCTGTTACCCACGTGTCATCGCTGTCTACCCGGTTATTCTTCGTACATGAATTCTCTTCAGACCATGTCAGGTTTCCACCTCTGTGGCACAGTGTAAGAAAAGAAAGATGACTAACGGAGGTTATAAAAATGAACTGAGAATGACTGTCAGACCAGTATTGTTAGACTAGAATTTTTTTTATTAAATACCAAATTATTAAAAGAATGGGATTTGTGTATTTAATGCCTTGCAACATTCCAATAAAGGCTCAAAATTGTTTCTAAGCACTGATGTCTTCTTTATGATTTCTTTTAATTATTTATCAGTCATCTCATACTTCTATATTACACTGTGGATTTAAAAACATAAAAGAAAGGTTTGAACAATATAAGTAGATTGTACCACTGAAGAAATTGCCTTGGCAAGGCTGCTGCTACAGTCTTTAACACATGTTCACAAATGAATAACACCTATCTCTTAAAAGACTCATTCACCCACAAGGTTGGTGTCTGGCCTTCTGTGGGACTGTTCTTTCCTTTATTGGAGTGCTTCATGTCTCATTGTCAGCAATACTTTCATTTGTTTTCACACTTACACTGACTTTTCTCTTAGGAGTTAAGGTTACAGAATTTAAAATAGTGGCTTAAGGAAAATATCACAGTTTGGTTTAAAATAGACCCTTTATTGTACCTTACTTATATTGCAAAGCAAAGGAATGATAGAATAAGATGCAAGCATCACAGCTGTCTGTACTGTACATGAGACGGTGACAGTGACAAAATGTGAGAGGGTGGCTGTCCACTGAAAACCCCAGCTGCTTCCTTTTTGTCAGACTACAGTGACAGTGCTACTCCTGTGGTCTGAAGAGAATTAGAGATGAGAAAGTACAACAGTCTACCATTTACCATAGATTTTAATTAGAATACTGTTCAAATCCATAAGAGCTTCTAATTTAGGTAATGACACCAAAAGAAAAAAGAAAAAAAAACACCTCTACAGTTTGAGGACTGAAATCCCAGTAAATAGGAGTAACAGAGCAGAGAAATCACTTTGCTGGAAAGTATTAGACTAAAAGTACCTCTGAACTATTGGCCTCTAAATTCATTTTGGCATAAAACATCAAGCTCACTCTGGCATGGTTAGAAGTGATGATCCCTGCAGAGTGCTGTGTGAGGAAACAAAGAAAGGTGGAAGCAGATGCAGCATAATTGTTCAGTTTATGAAACATGACACAGTGATGATCACTGTGGAGGGTGGAACAGCAGTACAGTGGTTACAACTGTTTCCTCACAGCAAGATGCCCCCCCCCCCCCCCCCACATCTCAAAGACAAGCGGTTAATCTCACACAAATGGACACACAAATGGCATTTTAAAATAGGAAGTATTTTCATTAGAGAAATGGATTGCTGCATGTTGGAGGATTTGCTGTGAATTGCTGAAGAAGCTGAAATCCAACATGAATTTGCTGAAAAGGTTGAAGAAATGATCAAAATTTAAGTTTCCCTTTGAGATTTAGAGCAGCACATTAAAAAAAAAGAAATTTAGACATGAAATTGGTATTGGTTGACTATATATTTAGC
>JAVQJX010025066.1:0-11121 GCA_036025115.1 Ambassis agassizii | reverse complement strand
GTGACAATGAGCACCAGTAGAAATGCTTGTTTAGTCATAAAAATGTCACTCTACATAGGCTTTTTGTGCAATTTTTGTGTGAAGACTTCTAAAACTATTTAATCCAGCATTAGTGAAGTCTCATATCTTTCTTTATCAATACACAAAAATCCTAACAGTTTCTCAGCAAACTTGGATGTTCATCACAAAGATTACAAACTGTGTTCAGCATTGTTTGTATGGCAGTGTGTGTCTGTGTATAAATGCCTACCATTAACTGTCCTGTAAAGCAAAACTGTTCCAGACCAGTGGCTGCGGCTGCGAATCACTTTCAGATGGTTCTGATAGCGGGATATTATCCGACTCACTGTGGCTGCAGGAAATTAGAGATTTTTCCTATAGGCCGGAGTAACAGGGCCATATGACCCTGTGTCCTGTCCACACCAGTGAGATAACTTCCTCTTCCGGCCATAACACAAGCCAACACCATTAGCATGTCCAAAGTGAATGCTTCTCTTATTAAAGAGACTCTTGTTTAGAGCCTGCTGTCCTTATACAAGTAAATGGGGCTTACTGTGTGCCTGAAGACATTTTGACATTTGACATTGCAATGTATCTCAAGGTACGAATAAATCCAGTATTTTACTTATTTGCAGATTGAAAAAATAAATGTGGTTTCCTAAACAAGCCCCCGGGCTTTCTTATTTGTTCCCATTGGTTGTAATTCTAAAATCAGTTGCTCCATTTGTGGAGGGTTATTGAACAGATTTAGAACACGTCCATTCAAACTATACCCTTCCTGTAGGGAGGTCATGATCATGCTGCAAAGCTATCCCAGGTGTGTCTTATTCAGGCCTTTTTGTCATGTCCAGTCATACACATAGGCCATGCAGGAGATTGGCAGTATGTGCCAGTCTTAACCCCTTTGCCCCTTCCTTCCTGCTCTTTCATTCCTTCTACCTCTTCTCCTTTCCTATTTCTGTGACCCTACCTCTACCTCCTGCCTCTCATATGCCATGAGAGGAAGCCAAGTTTGGAAGGCAGAGGGGTAAAGCTTATCCTTTCTTTAAGTCCACCAAAACTCTCTCTGCAAAAACCCTCAGGGCTATACAATAAACATTTCATTTCCTCTGGCAAGCAATAGGAAGGCTTATATGATGTAAAAGAGCAGAAATAGCCACTGAAAAATGCTTGTCATTCTGTGTTTCTTGGGATAGCCTCATTCATAGCCCAAGAAGGCTCTATATGAGGAGTTTAGTTATCTTAATGCAGAAGGATAGAACTGCCTTATGTTAAAACTGAGCAAATAAAAAGGGGCATGTTTTATTCGAAGAGAAAGACTATTGAATTTTACATTCTAATTAAATATTGTAAGATTCACCAGATCTGTCCAGCTTCAGAAAAGCTAGTTAAAAGACGGTAACATCACAACGGCAGGACGACTATGGTAAAGCATTGTCAACTAAGAGAATTAGCAGGCATGCTAATCAGCTAAAGCTTGTTTTTAGCATAGCACTGTGATCTAATCCCTGCAGAGTGTTATCCAGCAAATCATCATGCAGGTTGGTTGTTGGATGACTGTCACACTGCAGGAGTGTCTAGTAATGAACACACAGATGTCTATGTGCTGTGTAAAATACTGACCTTTTACAAGTCTTTGAGCTATTATTAAGAATTATTACAGGCTTAGGTTGATAGATGGGATTTTTTTTGGACATGTTCTATGAATCTATACAGAGACAAGCCAAGCCACACATCCCATAATGGTGGGTCATGAAGCCCGCACTGATTTTCTTTTCAGAAACGGTGCTTTGCTGAGAGAAACCTGCTGTTCCTGTTTTTTTTTTCCTTCCATCATTTTGACACAAGGTCCTACTTTGTGTATAGTGAAAAATATTAAAGAAGTTAATGTAAATTGTAGCTGTGCAGTGTATATACTTAAAAACAAATGAAAGCAATGTTTCCCATTAAAATCAAAGCTATGTAAAGAGCAACGATTTGGTCAAATGCCAGAAAAGCATGGGAAAAAAGTAGAACAAAGAAACCCGGTTAGCCATAATAAATTTTGTGCACCTGCTGTTAAAACGAACTGTCATGACTTTAATATGTTCTTTTATCAACCTTTAGGCCTGCTCATTTGTGATTTTTCTTCCTGTGAAGCAGGCTTGCTGTCGGAGTGGGTGGTGCACAAGATGCAAAAAAACAAGGGGGAGCAGTAGAACACACATATGAGGACCATATGTGTTCTCAGGTCAGTATCATTCAGTCAATAAGAGCTTTAATAAAGCAGCAGATCATCTATAAATGCTTCGCCTCCTTACTGGCCAGAGCAACAAAGAGACCCTTCGCACTCCAGACTGTCTATTATTCTAACAGATTGTTACGCCCAGCACACATTACCATTTCCTCCCTAGCCAAAACAAATACTAGTAATCATAATACTTAGGTTTCCTGTGTGTACCTGCAGTGTATTTAGCTATGAAAAACAGACTTCATCTTCAATGCTGCTGCTAAACCATCACACAGCATGTGGGAGGCTGGAGGATGAGAAGAATAAAATGTTTCCATTACACTGTATGCTTTTTCTCTCTGGACAAATAAGCACCCACTGCAGCTCCCACCCCTTCATTTTTTATACTTTCTAATCTGAAAGCTGAACCTTGCCCTCAGCTGCTCCCATCTTCAAGACCTGCTTGTTGAATTATGTCGTCTACATGCCCCTGGTTGCTGAATTATGTAGTCCCAGGTTTATATCTTTGTTTGCAGCCACGCAAGCACTGCCTTGATGTCAACCTGTTGGCCTAAATTTGAGCTAAAGCAGGACAACATTTATACTGCATGATAATTTTACATTTTTATTCCACACAAGATATCATCATGAGTGTGGTAACATTTCCACCAGCATGACTAACAGGTTGACTTTTTGGTGCAGAGTGAAATTCATCAATCAACAGACACTCAGGTACATTTCAATGAATACAGGGGGACAAATGTTCTGCAGAATCACAGACATATGTTGAGTTTCCCAGGGAAATAGTTGAAAGCCTGTCACAGTGCGAGCATATAAAGTATAATGATGCAGGAGAATCTGGCGTTCGGGATGTGCACAGGTGGAGACCTGCAGAAGAACAGCATGATGCGCTCACAATGGAACACAAAGAGGCCACTTGTAAATTGCTGCAGTCATCAAATCAAATATGCATAATTGCTCTCCTTGTAAAACACTGTTGAATGTTTTTATGTCTCAGTAAGTGTTAGAATCTGGAAATTATCATTTTTAAAACTGCATTAAGACCAATGCAACTTTGCAGGCGAGCAGTCAAAAGATTTAGGAAATAATTACAACACAGTATGAATAGCTGCCTTTCTTGGACACAAAAAAAGAGCTTGTTCCATAACATCACTGTAACTGTAAGTGCTTTTATTGCACATTTCCACCGTGTTGCCTATATTGTCTTTATTGTGTCTTTCTGCTGGTTTCCACTCTCTCATCTAGTGATTAACACATGAGAAGGTTCTTTTTTTTATTTATGGTTATGATGTGTCTTTAAGCGTGTGCAGTGGGATGTGTTGCACCATGCATGTGATCGTGCTATTTATTTATTAGCTTTTTTTATTGTCTTTCTGTTGGTCTTTTAATGGGTAGTGCAGTCTGACAAACGTTTCTGGGACACAATCCCAGAAATCACATAAACACAAGAATTCTGATGTTTGCCTGCATAGTGACTATGTCACACTTTTCTAATTCACTTTTCTAATTTATTTGCAGAAGTAATTTATGCTGTCTGACCAAAGGCACAGCAGTAACATAAAAACTTTCAGTAGCACTGTAATACTGGCTTTGTCAAACATTTTTATAAACTATGATGATAACGTGAGTCTATCAAATATTGCCAGACACATTCTTCAAGCAACAAATCACATTTTTGGATGAGAAAATCCAGAACTTTCCTAAAGTTTAACTGAAGAGATAAGGCTAACCCCTCCTCCTCCTCCTCCTCCTCCCCCTTTAGGTTTTGTGCCAGTTCTTCAAACTGACTATCTTGGCTAACAAAGGAATATCTTGATAACTGCTGATTCACTGGGTGAATTGTAGTTAAATTTAGTACACAAGTTAACAAGTTATCCAGACAATTAATCCATCTGACTGGTAATCCTTTGGCCTTTTCCTCTGGCACAACCAATAGGTCAAAGATTTCACATGAATTAGACATCTACCAGATGTCCTGGCAAAAACACTCAGACTTCTGTTGTCTCAACGAGTGCAGTGACAGATTTAGCATATTAACATTAGTAAATAGCTAAGTGCAGCTACCTATATGTTGAGCATGCATAGTATCAGACACGTTTTAAAAACTCAGATGAATATTTCCTCCTGTGGCTTGACTAAAAAATTGTACTTAAAATACTACATCATGTGGCCTGCATCCAACGGCCAACTCGTATGCATCTGTATAAGAGAAATCACGCCATGCCACCAGGTGGCAGTAGTTTGTATTCATGAAAACCAGATGATCTAAGACATAAAAAGCTGCCAACAGCCAACCACAAAATCAAAACACTGCATCAGCCAATCTGTGACAATTCTGCAGAATGTATGAAACGTGTTTCATACCTGCCATATACGCATGAAACCAGTATAACTAACAATACAGCAAACAAAATCAAATCATTCTTTCATTACTTAGCCTCACCACCACCATTATATTTTACCTGCATTCAAAAAGGATATTTTGTCAGATTGGTCCAGAAAAAATAACAACACACGTACCGTTTTAGCAGGATCCGGCATCTACATGCCATTGCAGCTTCTATGTTGACCAAAGTTTTGGAAAAAAAAAAAAAGAAACTCAAAAAAAGGCAGGGCATTTGTTTAACATTCTTTTTGACACAGACCTTCACAGTCTGCAAGGATGTTCAATCTTCTGATCTCATACAAACTCATCCAACTTCGGGGGTATTTCAAGAGATGACATCAGCTCTCACTGTGGTGATAATAGACTATCTACAGTTATAGGGCGAATTGGTCTTTATGGAGAAAACAGTGTCCGCACTAATGACAGACAGTGTGATTCTGCTCCAAACAAACAATCTCTCAGAACTCATAACTTGCTTTGTGCTCAACTGGACTCCCACTGTACATGGAGCCATGTTAATCTGCGGCTCAGGCACACGTGACCAACTATAGCTGCAGTGGCTTATACTTACATTGAATACAGTCTCTATGTGCCTCTGTTATTTCTGTGGGAGGGAGGGAGCCAAGAAGAGAGACAGGGCCATTCCAGTGCCATTTCCAGTGGCAGTCAACGAAGGCTGGTCCTCTCAGAGCACAGGAGGCTGTGAAGCGCTTAGAGCTCCTTGCGTGTTCGAGTAAACACTCTCTTTTGGTCTGGGGCCCCTCCAAGGGTCAATACACTGTTACATCACAAAAGCTGAATTCATGGGTAGCTGCTCCAAGGTCTAAAGGAGGAGAAGAAGGGCACAGTGCTGCCTCTCTTTGTCACTTTTATATGACTGTCTTATCTAGTCATCTCCCTGCATTGTTATTCCTGCCCCTCTAATCTCTCACTCACTTCCTTTCTAATTAAGCGTCTTTCATTTCACACTGCCCCCTTCTTTCATTCATTCTAATTTTGTCTGTGCTGTTTCACTCCACCTTTCCCGTCTCCTCACTTTTAGCACACCCTCTCACTGTTTTCTCTCCGTCTTTTTCCTGGATCCAGGTAAATGAAGGCTCTGAGAGCGAGTTTTGGTGACTGTGGTTATGGGTGGCCCACACCACAACATAAAAATGCACACACTCTTTGGGGAAGGTGGGAGTGTAGGAGGAATAAGATGCGACTTTTGTTGACCAACAAACCAGCAGCATCACTGCGGCAGTTCTCAAATTTAGATGTTTGGATATTCTCTGAATGCTCCACTGAGGAAAAAATAAAACCATCAAATGAGGGAAATATTAAAATGAAGATTTGTTTTTGTAAACAAACTCGGCAAATGTGTTTTGGCTTGATATTCCTAAAGACAGACCAGATTGTAAATGAACATGGCAGTGCTTGAGAGTAAGGGGCTCCACAGAGGAACAATGCTACCTCTGGTGGTTGCATGTGCACAATGCATGCTGTAGAAATAGCCCATTCATTGAGGGTTTGGATGATAGAAGAGAGTCTGGATTTGGAACTTTTATGCAGAATATATGGCACATAAAGAAAATTATCAACAGGACACATAAAAACACAGGCAGGGAAAATATTCCAACAACAACAAGTGACTAAACAAATACAATCCCATAATCCTGCTTTACATGGAGAGGGCTTGTTACTGAAAGTCTAATAGTCAAGAGAGACAGAGAAAATTAGTAGCTAGCTGCAGCATACTATATTTTTCTTTGAGCATATACAATAATTAACTTTATATATACGTTCCCAAACCCAATCCTTACCCATCCCCAGCTGTGTATTTTTAGTGCCAGCAACCAGGCTGAGGCCACTGTCATTTCCCAACAAGGATTCAGTCTTATGCAGCCTTGTCTCATATGAAGCCTCCTGGCTTAAACCGCCACACTTGTCCCAGTAAACCAAACCTTAATGACAGGCTTGTCTAAAGCTGGAGTCTGTAAAAATGCCTTTGGACATTTGTCTATGTCTATTTGCTATATTTTCTGTTCTCAGTTTATGCACAGTTTTCTTCTATATTCCTGGTTTTTGCTTCCGGTTATGGGAGTAAATGTTATTTCAGCCGTAAAAAAATGGCACAGGGACACTTGTCCTGCACTGTGTCTGCTTCCAGCGACTGAAATAGAATATAAGTGTGCAGTTTATACATTTTGATTTCACTCCTTCCTTCTCTGAGAGGCAGGCAGGATGCAAGCTCAAGTGAAATCCCAGTGGGGCCCTGTTTTTTTCAGGGACCTATTTTGAATGGGGCCTTTCTACAAAACTCATTAATATCATAGTACAGTCACACCTATATTCGCTAGCTGAACTTCCTGCAGAAATCCAAACAGGTCAGAAAGAGACAGATGGACTTTTGAGAATTCCCCATGTTTGCCTCCCACTAGAACAGCAGGTCTGTGTAGAGCCAGGGCCCTGCTTTATGAAGGGCACTCACTAAGGCATCACTGTGACTCGTTTCACTGAAAACATCCATCAAAAGGCTTCATTTAACTAGAGATGAAAGTTGAGCCTTTTAACTCCTTCCTCTACCCTAAGCCTGGCCTGTTGACTCTCTCATCTGTTGACGTTTTGATGTACAAACATCGAAAGCAGCGTCTGTATGTGAGGCTCCTTCCTCCACATGATTAGTGATAGTCGGCATGAAGTCCTCATATATTTTCAACATGACGAAAAAAAGATGGCCACCGCACTGGATCAAATACTGGCTCTGTTCTGCACACAGTGAGAACATGTATGTTTATGTTTATGCTCACATAACAGCAGCATCACTCTTAGTCATTTGCACACAGTCAGTGGATATATCTGTATGTGCTTCTTTGTGCAGACTTGTATCAATCTTCCTCACACATCACAATAAATTAAAAAATGAATGTGCAGTGGAGTTTTTGTGAAACATTCTGTCATTTTCCATCAAGGTATCAAATAAAAAGGAGGCGAAACTTGTTGTGGATGGGAAAGGGTTGCCTTGTTCTTGAATATTTTAACAAATTGCTGCTAGTATACATGCACACACATAGCCTCATATTTCTAGTCTAGTGGGGGTCAAATACAGATTCACATTAGCCACGTGACCATTTTAAATCTGTATTTGATGTTTGCCTTTAGTATCTAGCATCTACTTCACGTCCTCTGCTTGCAGAGCTATCTTTAAATAAATGTCATTTAAAGCATGTAAAGCTAAATGCAGCAACAACTGCTTCTGTTTTTCACCTGTCGCAGCGACACACTGGCCTCCTATACACACAGCTCTGTCAGCACCTCACACTATAGTTTGTGTTATGTGAACGTTTAAATAACCAGAAAAACTGTAAAGAATAAATGCAGTGCAACTACCACTAACCACTAAAACACAATGTCATGTTCGATGTGGTCATCCTCACACCTGCACAGGGGATTTAGGCATAACAAACTGCTCTCCCTCTATTTTCATGTGTACTGTAATTTTATGGCTCACCATAATATTGTTTATGGTAGTTTGTCATCAAGGTCTCAATCAGATGTGAATGTATGAGGTTAGGTTAATCCACGGTATTGTGGTAGCCCAACCAACAGCCATTACTTTGCACACATGTCACAGATGCCAATAATTTCCAGATTATGAGATAACTTCGCGGGCGCCCTGTTAATGGTTAGAGTGCAAACCACATAACCACAAGTTTCACAACTCCCAGCATACACTGCTCTCTTTTCCTTTGTTTCCTTTATGTATTACTACGTTTGCTATCAAATAAAGGAACACAAAGGGAAAACATTGTGCAGCACTGGAAACAACACAGATTTCATTGTGTGTGTTGTTTCCTTTAAATTGTTTTGGTACAGCAATGTTGTTGTTATACGGAGAAGTTAAGATGGTCAGAAACATAGCAATCATACACAGATTATCACAGTTGAGTTGAAACAAGTACATAAAGTATCCACCATATTCATCAAATCTTGAACATCATATTTAACAAGGGTGGCGCTTTTCCTGCCACTAAAAGACTACATTCAGCCTGCCCCAGGGATAGAAGGAATGTGTGTGTGGGTGTATCTGGAGTGTCCACACTGTATGTACAACATAAACTGCAAACACGCAGTACATCAAAGGAAATGGCTACAGAGGACATAACATGGCTCACAAACACACAACCAGCACTGGATGAACTACAGCAATGTACGCAGGATCAAAATAAAGAAAAAGACACCCGGAAACACATCAGAAGAATCTAGTCAATACATCCTCACAAAAAATACCACATGTGGTTGATCATTTATCCGGCAAAAGGGAAGTTGGGGGTACACCATTCAGGAGTCCAAGGTTCAAGTCTCTAGGACGCCAACTGTAAAGTTTAAGCTTTAGTCCTGGTTCTTTTTGACATTAAAAAAAAAGGCAGGGATAATTACTATTAAACATCACCGGAGTTAAAGTAAACTGGTGTTAATGAAAATCTATGGTGTGCCCCTTTAGCAGATGCCAGGCTGTTGTATATTGCAGATGAGACAAGAGAACCTTCTCGGACCAGACAACAGAGATGCACACACCCAGCATTCTTCACATAGCAGCTGACCAGTGAAGAGCGGACCATAGCTACAACATCAAAAATGCCCCAAGTCATCTCTGGAACCACAGGAAACAGATCACAGTGTCAGTGTCACAGCGGTGTCTGGCTGCTAAACGGTCATTCGTGTTTCCGATTCTGTTCACTTGCGTCACAGCACATCTGGGACATGAGAAAAGCAGCAGTGAGGAAGTGAGGAAGCATCTTTCAGAATTAAAAAGAAGAAAATGAGCGGGTAAGTAAGATACAATATTCCCAGAAGCAGTTCCCTGGCACCTGATCCAACAGACACAATACTTTGCTACTAGAATAGATCCTGCATAGCTGAACACGCCAGACAAGTCAGGGCTATCATTACAGAATATTTACTTCCCTCTCCCAATAAGAGACAATAGGCTGTGTCCATTTTAGTGCATGCATGCTGTGACCCGTCACTGCAAATTCTTCCAAATAAAAAAGAAGGTTCAAGGAATCTCAGTAAAAGAAAATTACAAACGTGAGAAATAAACTACAAGCTTCAATCAGGAAGACCAGTAAAAAAGTATTATAAGATCCCCTGTGATATAATGCACAGATAAAAGACACCAGTAAAACCCACTGACCAGCAGAAGCTACAAATTTTAGCGCTATGAAACCTCTGCCTGCAGCATTCAATGTGGAAAAGCTGCTTATACTGCCGAGTGTCTCACGTATGACTGGTTTAAAGTCCTCTCTGAAACAAAAACCTATTCAGGTCAGATTAAGATCACATTCTGAGGGAGGACAATGGGACCACTGATCTGGGGCCGGCAGAAATAGGGAAGATTGCTTTGCTGACTTTAACATGAGATACACTTCCTTCTAGACGATTGTGGCTGAAAGAAAGTAACTAAAGAAGGTATTACACATACTTAAGGAAAAAATCCACTCCATGGGCAATTAAGGTTGAAGTGGGTCTTACGTTATCAGGCAAAGCTTAAAGTATGAGTGGTGACTGACAGGTTTGTGCCCAAAGGAAGTCAATATAAAGATGCAATTCCAGTGTTCCAAGCAACATCAGGTCTTTGTGCAGTCATCTTTTCGAGGCTTCTCGTCCATGGACGTGTCTGAGGACATGGTGGGCACTTTTGAGTTTTGAGTTTTGAGACCCTGAAAGACTTCTCCAGCAACTTGTAACACTGGTCCATCCACTGGTGATTATTGACAAAAATTGGTGAAATTTAAATGATAAACAGTTTATCATTCAATTTCAAAAGTTTTGTATTATTTATATACAACTGTGAACCCATGAAGGGTGCAAACACATTGGTTAAGGACACACTGGCTTGCAGCCAGGACAAGGGATCAAATTGCTACCGTGTGGTTAGTGGACACCCAGCTGAACCACAGCCATCCCGACGAAAGAAAGGAAAAAAAACAATCGGGATGTAAAGGAGGTGCTGCTGGTTGACTACTGTAGAGGTTGCATACCTGACCTATCAGATGCCTGTGAGAGGGACAGTTGAATGTGTGACAGCTGACAGTTCAGAGACATAAAGTCAGCTCTTCCTTTGTGATTTCTATCTTGTCAAGGCCGCAGGACAAACTTGTAAAAAGGGCATTTAAGTCACACAAAAATATTATAAATGTGTTGCCAACCTCAGCCATAACCACAAGTGTTAGGTTTGATTCTACATATGGGCTACATGAGGGCTGTCCTTGTCCCTGTCATGGATCAGGGACGCTGATAACCCGTCAGTTCCTGTGAGCTTCAGAGGAGGAAGCTGTAATGAGATGTGTTGGTTTTATTGGGAAACCCAGCTTTTATAATGACTATTATTACAAGTCAAGCCTTCCTGTAAAACACTCACACACACACACACACACACACACACACACACACACACACACACACACACACACACACACACACACACACACACACACACACACACACACACACACACACACAC